>JARYZH020001679.1:0-23942 GCA_030021035.2 Notholithocarpus densiflorus | reverse complement strand
ATTCATCAAAATCTTGAAAATAAATACTAATTATTTTTTTATTCTCAATCTCTATCATTTTTGAATTTTCAGGTGTTTGTGATGGTTTGAGACCTGACAACTTTGGGGGAAATTGTGGAGTTAAGGGATTACCTGTGTGTGTCTTTGCTTGTGTTGAAGGGTAAGTTTTATTAGTCTAAAGAAACTACTGGTAGCCACTTCCTTTAAATCAATTTCACATAATTTTTTAGTTCTTTCATTGTCACTAGTTTTGGTTGTTTTAGTCTCTTGTTGTTAATTTAAAAATGCTATATTTATTAAAGGCGTAAATGCACTTTTAGTTCTTACATTTTGACTTTTTTTCATTTTAGTCCTTACATTTTAATTTTATCACTTTTAGTTCCTAAATCAATTAACGCGTTCCATTTTGGTCTTTTCCGTTAGCCCACTGACGGAAATTGCTTAGGTGACAAACTGATGCTGATGTGGCCAATTAAAAAATAATAAAAAATTTTAATTAGCATTTAAAAAATGCCATGTCAGCTTCTAAATATAAAAAAATTTATTAATCAATTTTAACGAAATTAAAAAAGAAAAAACAAAATTAAAAACAATAAAATACATCAATTCAGATCTAATTTATTTTGAACAAGAACACACAAAAACACAATCACAGATTTAAACATCAACACAAGAACAGATCACAAACACAAAGAACACAATAACTCTCTCAAGCGCTCTCTCTCTCTCTTCAAAAGCAAGTTTAGATCTCTCTCTCTCTAACTCACTCTCTTTCTTTTCCTCTCTTACTGGTGGTGGTGGTGGAGTCATTGCACGATGAGGAGAGGAATGAGTAGCGGCGGACGGATCGTGTTGTCTTCCTTACTCGGCGTCGCACGACACGGCGAGTCTCTCTATTTTTGTATCGAGAAAATTTCAGACTGGGGCTTTGATCTTGCAGTACTCGACGGCATGGATCAGAGATCGGAGATGGTCGAGGCGAGGTCTTTGAGATCGAAGCTCGGCGGCGTCGATCGGAGCTCCGCGAGTCTCTCTGTTTCTGTATCGAGAAAATTTCAGACTGGGGCTTTGATCTTGTAGTACTCGACATCCTGGATCAGAGATCGGAGATGGTCGAGGCGTGAAGAGGCAAGGTCTTTGAGATCGGAGCTCGACGGCATGGATTGGAGCTCCGCAGCGTGGAAAGGAGCTCGGCGGCGGGGATCGGAGCTCCGCGGCGTGGATCGGAGATCGGAGATGGTCGAGGCATGAAGAAATTGGATTGATCCCATTATTAGGAGGAGGAAGTGTAATTTGAGATAGAACTCATTATTATTGTAAAATTGCTCTAATTAATTTTTTGGGCAACCTTCATGTTCTTTCCCGAAGAACACGAAGAACATGTTAATTACTTTGTTCTTCCAAAAATAATGAAAAGAAAAAAAGAAAAAAATTTAATTACTCTTTTTAATTGGTTTATGTTTGTTATTGTTTTCTTTGTGTTTGTGATCTTGTGTTAATGTTTAAATTTGAGTTTGTGTTTTTTGTGTTTGGTTCTGGGTTTGTGCTTTATGTTGTTGTGTTGATGTTTAAATCTGTGATTATGTTATTATGTGTTCTTGTTCAAAATGAATTAGATCTGAATTGATGTATTTTATTGTTTTTAATTTTGTTTTTTCTTTTTTAATTTAATTAAAATTGATTAATAATTTTTTTTTTATATTTTGAAGCTGACATGGCATTTTTTTAATTGCTAATTAAATTTTTTTATTATTTTTTAATTGGCCACGTCAGCATCAGTTTGCCACCTAAGCAATTTTCGTCGGTGGGCTAACGAAAAGAACCAAAATAAAACGCGTTAATTGATTTAGGGACTAAAAGTGGTAAAATTAAAATGTAATGACTAAAATTAAAAAAAAAAAAAAAAAACTAAAATATAAGGACTAAAAGTCCATTGTCTAAACATTTTTTTTTTTTTTTTTGATGAACGTGGGTTCATGTACACTTTGTATTGTGTGGCTACAAAACCTCAAAATCATTACCCATAAAGAAGGAAAAATAATTGTGGGCGACAAAAGTAAAGCCAGTGAATTGTGACCGTTGGATGAGTTATTTTATCATCCTTATCCAATTGGATGAGTTATTTTATCTTCCTTCTCCAATAATACTATTTTTTTTTTTTTTTTTTTGATAGGAACTTCGCAACTTTCATTTAACAAATCAGTTCAAACACAATACATCATGGTGAAGAAATTACTCGATAAAACAAGGGTTCTCCTCCAACCAAGCTATAAAATTGACAATACTCGTCGCATGTTTTACTAACAAATGCGCTGGTGTATTACATTGTCTACGGACATGTGAAAAATCCACCCTTCTTAAATAACTACTCAACACCTTAATACCGGATGCCACTGCTGCCACTGAAGAGGGAGGTGAGCTGTTACCACAAAGGGCATTAAAAACTGTCAAAGAATCCCCTTCAAAGATACAATCCTGTATACCAATATCTCTGGCGAACTGAACTCCTGCTTCGACAGCCTTTGCCTCAGCTTCCAATGGCCCCAATGGTGCGTTAATCTTCTTGCTCAACGCTGCTATTACCTGACCATGGCAGTCCCGAATTAAGACTCCAACACCTGCTGCTTTCTTGGCTTTGAAGACCGCGCCATCCACGTTAATTTTATATCTCTCCGGCGGCGGAGGTGCCCACCTCGCTACCTTCACCTCTGTAGCCGTGGCTGGTCGATCAAGAGCTGTATAATACTCCGTAAGATACCGTGAAGTCCATTGCACCAGTTCACACCCCGATTTCTTTTTTCCTCCATTCCGCACCTCGTTTCTATTTCCCCACATTGCCCATGCAATTGTTGCAACCAACGCCACCTTTGACTCATCATAGGTTCCTCCCATAATCATGTGCCACATTAAATCAAAGCAAGAGTGGATATTCTCTGGAGCTATACAAAAATGAATCTTTGTGCAACTCCATACCTCTCTAGCTCTCGGGCAGCTCCAAAATAGGTGGCCAGATGTCTCGGGCTCCTCATGGCACTCACTGCAACAATCATCGTGTATCACCTGTCTTCGTACCAGATTCCTGTTTGTCGGTAAAATGTCGCGGCATGCCCTCCATATGAAATGCCGAACCTTGTGTGGTGCTTGTATCTGCCATAATACCTTCCAGAATTTTTTAGTTTGGCTGTCATCTGAGCTTGAGCCATAATTGGCAGACCGAGAGAGGTTCACTGCCAGCTTGTATGCGCTACGAACAGTAAACATGACGTTTGCACTTTCTGCCCATATCATTCTAGCCTCCGGTGGCTGTATACTCAATGGTATACTTTTAATACACTCTGCCTCATGTGGGAGGAAAAGTGCATCGATCACCTGTGCCTTCCATTGTGTAGATTCCTGATCAATCAAATCACTCACTTTAGTTTCTGCGCTCAAGAACATTCTGAGAGATACTACTTGGTAAGTTGACGTAGATGGCAGCCACTTGTCACCCCATACCCGAATGGATGTACCCTTACCCACACTCCACCGACTCCCCTGCTTCACCAAATATTGCGCCGCCATAATACTCCTCCACACATAAGATGAGTTTGTACCAAGTGAAGCATGTATAAAATCTATACGAGGGAAATACCGTGCTTTAAACAGCCTATATAACAAGGAGTTCTGCATTGTTTGAAGCCTTCAACCTTGTTTGGCAAGTAGTGCAAGGTTGAATTGTTTTAGTTGACGAAAACCCATTCCACTGGCTGCCTTGGGTTCACATAATTTGTTCCAACTAATCCAAGCCATCTTCCTCTCATTTTGTTTCTGACCCCACCAAAAATTGCGAATCAGACTAGTTAATTCATCACATAGAGAGTCGGGTATTTTAAAACAATTCATAGTGTACATCGGTATAGCTTTAGCTACAGCCTTAATCAACACCTCTTTTCCTGCTTTTGACAAGAGTTTCTCCTTCCAACTTGCCAATTTCTTACTAAGCCTTTCTTTAATCTCCTTGAAAGAATTCCGTTTATTCCTTCTCACAAGAGACGGTAATCCCAAGTACTTCTCATGTTGCCTAATGACTTGTGCCCCAAATCTATTTTTGATTTCTTCCTTCACATCTTCTAGAGTGTTACTACTGAAAAACAGTGATGTTTTGGTTCTATTCAACTGCTGCCTAGATGCCTTCTCATAAACTGCAAGAATTTTTTGTAAAGAGTTGCACTCTTCAAGTGTAGCCTTGCAAAAAATAATGTTGTTATCTGCAAAGAAAAAGTGTGAGATTTTGGGTCCGTTTCTGCAAATACTCAAACCCTCCATCTCTCCATTATCCACTGCTTTCTTTATTAGGGTTGATAAAGCTTTTGCACGTAAGAGAAATAAGTAAGGTGATAAGGAGTCTCCTTGTCGTAGACCCCTTGTAGGAATTATATTCCCTTTTGGTTTTCCATTTATTTTTACAGAGTAGGACACTGATGACACACATCTCGTTATTAGACTCCTCCATTTTTCCTCAAACCCCAATCTAGTCATAATCTTTTCAAGACAAGCCCATTCTACTCTATCGTATGCCTTACTCATATCTAATTTAAGAGTCATTTCCCCTTTCTTGCCTCCCTTTTTATGATGAATATGATGCATGGACTCAAAAGCTACCAAAACATTATCCGTGATCAACCTTCCATGCACAAATGCACTTTGGGTGTCACTAATAATAAATGGTAGTATCTTCTTCAACCTATTAGCTATTACTTTGGATGTAATTCTAAAAGCCACATTACAAAGGCTAATAGGCCTATAATCAGTCACACACTTTGGCTCTTTAATTTTTGGAATAAGGACTATATGGGTTTCATTAAAATTAGGGGGTGCTAAACCATTATTAAGAAAATCAAGAACGGTTTTTGTAACTACATCACCAATATCTAACCAAAAATGCTGATAAAATAAAAGAGGCATACCATCCGGCCTTGGAGCTTTCAAAGAGTGCATTTGTTTTAGCGCCATCCTTACTTTATTCTCCATAAATTCCATTGCAAGTTTCTGATTCATGGCTGGTGTCACCTTTGGCTAAAGAGCTTGTAGCAACTCATTGAATTCACTCGGCTGACTAGTTGTGAATAGCTCTTTATAGTAATCCACCACCAACTCTCCCATTCGTTCTTCATCATCTTGCCAGCACCCATCTGAGTCTAGCAGACCCTCCATCTGATTTTTCTTGTGTCTAGCAGATGCTTTTGCATGGAGAAAATGAGTATTTCTATTCCCATCTTGGTACCAACTAATCCTTGATCTTTGGTACCACATAGCATCCTCTTTCTCATGCCACCCATTCAGCTCCATCCTTGTATTCTTCATGTCTTGAATATTACTTGGAGATACTGGTTGTAATTCCAGCCATTCCAAGTGTTTTTGCAGTGCAGCTATTTTCTGTCCAACATGCCCAAATTCGGTCTTATTCCATGCCTCAAGTCTCACTCGACATTTTTCTAGACATGATACTAGTGGGTAATCTGAAACAAAGGTCAGCCCTTCTTTCCATGCCTCCAACACCACATCCTTGCACCTCGGATCCTGTAGCCACATTGATTCAAATCTAAACATCCTTCTCGGTCTTTTACTCCTTACTTTATTGGTGAACCGAAGCAGCAAAGGTGAATGGTCTGATGCCGAGGATGTAAGGTGATACAACTTAGCCATTGGGAACCGGTTTGTCCATTCATTCGTGGCCAAAGCTCGATCAAGCCTCTCCCGTATTTGAGTCCCATCCCTTCTCAGATACAACCAAGTAAAACATGGTCCTAAAAATCCAATATCCTTCAACCTGCAATAGTCAATCGTCTCCACAAACTTCAACATTTGCTGCCGTGGTCTAGAACTACCACCCTCCTTCTCGGACATCCCTGTTAGCTCATTGAAACCCCCAATAACAAGCCAAGGTAGAGAAGACGTGTGGCTCAACTGTTTCATCTTTGTCCAAGATTCTGACCTCTTCGATGTATCCAGATTGCCATAAAATCCGGTTAAGTGCCACAAACCTGAATCTGTTTCACCCTCTACTAGTGCATCAATGTGTGTTTGTGAGTAAGTTTGAATGTCTATCCGAACCTCCTCCTTCCATAACAGCGCCAGTCCTCCACTCGCTCCATTGCTATCCACAAAAAAACCATTCCTGAACTCACATTTATCCCGGACCATAACCATCGAATCCTTGTTCAATTTTGTCTCCATAAGGAAGACTATTTTGGAATCTTCTTTTTTTATTACCTCTTTCAAGGTATTAACTGTCCGGAAGTTCCCAAGCCCCCAGCAGTTCCAGCTTAAGAGATTCATTGGACCCGGTGGGACTGCCCAGCAACCTCCGCCGATCCAAATTTAGAAGCCAGTAGCAAGCTTAAGTCTTTTGTTTCCTTCTCAATTCTAACCCTTTTTTCTTTTTCCTGCATCAGACCTTCCCCTGTTATCTGCATGTTGTTTTTCCTCTTGGGCCCTTCTTTCTGTTCTATTATTTCCTCCTTTCCCATTACCGGCCTATTTATTCTCACCCAAGTTCCTTGGCCCGAGCCCCTTCCTCCTGCGTGGGCTTAGTTAAGCCCAACTCAATTCCTGTCGTTTTGCTTTTGTTCTCACTTTTCCTGCCTTTATTTGCTTTATTATTTTCCACCCATCCAATTTTAAATCCGGATTGCATTGAATCTCCCTGTTCCATACGTTTCTGAAAACGTGGGCTGCCTTTAATTTCAGCGTCTGTGTGATCCGTTACATCTGCCTTGTTTTCCACAACTTCCATATATATCACCTTTCCATTATTTGCCTCATTTACTTCAGGTTGACTTACGTGTGAGCATTGAGGTCCAAGATTTCCGTTGATTGCCTCATCAATTGCATTTAATGTTTCCGTAAAATCCGGTAAAGCTTGATTCCCCCCTGCTGTCACGCCTTCGCCGATAACTGCTCTGCCTGAACCGTCGGTGGCCACCTCCTCCGTCCTTCTCATCATCTTCTGTGACCCCTTTTCCATGTCCACCCCTTTAGTAATCCCTCCAAACCTCTGTTTCATTGCTGCATTTACAGATTCATACCCTTGTACTTCCACCACTGTCTTCTTCATTGGGTTTTACTGGCTGGCACGAAGCCACGGACCAAATTGTTGGTCACTTGGTGCTAGTGATCCTCGACTCCTCAGCCATAAACTACAGTCCTTGTCATCATGTGTAAGGTGACCGCACCAATAGCATAGATTAGGTAATCTTTCATACATGAACGATACCCAACCTTCCTCATTCTCATCGAACTTAACCCGTCGTCCCCTACAGAGTGGCTCCGATACATCAATGGCAACTCTCACTCTCAGGAAATTACCTCCTCTCATCTCAGTATGATCTTTTGGCAGCGTGACCTCACCCAATGTCTCACCTAAACTTCTGGCCACCTCGCTTGACAGTAGGGAATATGGCAGATTATGAATCTGAACCCAAAACGATACCCTATTAAATGGTAAATTCTCAATCGGAGAAGACATATCATACCTCTGGAAGACCACCAAATGTCTGTCGAATGCCCAAGGTTCTCTCATCAGGACCTTCTCAATATCCTCATCAGATTCAAAGGCAAAAAGTAGTATATTATCCCCTGCATTGCTTACTTCAAATTTCCTTCTCGTATGCCAAAGAGGCCTAAAAGTTTTTGCCACCGCTTCGATGTTCATTGAGCGCCGCGTAAAAAACTTTGCTGCTAAGGTATACGTTTGAGTTTTCTTATTCTTTGACAAATCAAAGAAACAACAATACTACGGTACAAGGACAATAAATTTCTACAACCTTCTTTGCATGCATATTTCATTACAATTTTAAAAACAAATTGATTGGAATATTTTAGAGCATTCACAATAGTATGTGTATAATAAAAAAAAGCGTAAAATTTATATAATTTTAAAAAAAAATTATAATTGTGTAAATTTATAAATTTGCTGTAGTAATCGTATAAATATACATCAATACTATTCATTATGCATTTAGTTGTTTATTCTTTTTTTACATATTTCGAAGATGAAGGAAGAGAATAGATTGTGGTTGTTGTGTATGAAAAAGGAGAAACAATTAAAAAAATCAAAAAAATATGATATTTTAATGAAATGTAGTGTAAAATAGATAATTTAATGTATGCTGTTTTAAAAAGTGAGTATGTAAAATATAAAAAGTAAGTTTTTCTATTAAAATAGATAAATTTTAACACTAACTGATGCAAATGCTCTTATTGGTTTTAACCTAAATTCACTACTAAAATTATTTGTTTGCCCATTGTGAAAAAAGACGAAATTTATTGTATTGTAAAGAGAAGGCGATTGAAGGTCCAAAGGTCCTATTATATGCTTGGAGTTTTGAAATTCAAATGGTTGCCATCATTTAATGTTTTTAATGGAGACATTCAAAATTTAATTCTCCTCGCCTTTAATCATTGATGTATAATATATATATATATATATATATATATATATATTTATATAATATGAATGACCATAATGTTATAAGACAAAAATTTTATAATTTTTTTCTCAAATTATTATAATTGAATATTGTGATTAATTCAACATTACTTACAAATGTAATTATCAATGACATCATTTTACTGCAATAATCACAATATGTGAAGTTATGAAATTTTTTTGAATTTATTGAAACATTTCTTTTTTGCTGAGAATTTTATTGTAACATTTGACTTCTTGTACTGTGAAGGATATATATATATATATATATATATATATATATATTTATATGTATATGGTGGCATCATATAATATTCAAAAAGATGGACCAATATGTCAAAGGTGAATCAAGGGTCCTCCAAGTCTACATGTTCCTTTCCATAAAAAATTAAAATAAAAAGTCTTCATGTTCCTAATGCACGCTAGAACCTTACTGGAAAAATTTTAAGTATTTTCTACTACATGGTAGGAAATGGCAAAGAACATGATATATTATATATAGGCATATCCGCATATATCGATATAGTTTTCAGTGATGTCAAATCATACAAGAGCATTCGGCAGCACTAAAGAAACATTCAACAATATAGAATCCAAGCTAAAATTTGAATGACGAATAACAATACCAACTTAAGAAATTAACTTTTCTAGCTAAACTTTTAATGATTCACAAATGACATCATTGACATGAGTCAAAAAAATCTTTTCATATAAGGTTTAAGAACTTGATTATCATTGTTAGATTTTATGAAAATTTAGAGAAAGAGAGTGACCAACTTAAAAAAAAGTAGATGCAAGGTATATGTTGTTCGACCTAAAATGGCTTACATCTACGGAAGAAAGCCTTGAGGCCCTTGACATCTATATCTTCACTCTAATACCAATTTTCTATTTACAATAAACTTGAACATAGGCCATACAATAGATTAAATCTTAAACTAACCATACAATAGATTAATGGTTAATTGACTTGTAGTAAGAGCAGTATTATTGGCTTGCACATCAAAGATTGAGTTTGGGCCTAAACTATGATTGGATTTTACGCCTCTAATCATCTAGGAAATTTAAAGATACTTATTATGTTTAATTTTCCAATAATTTGGTTTTATAAATTTAAGGTGGAAGGAGGACAAAAAAATGTTGAAATTACTACTAATTTTACTTAAAAAAGAAGTAATGAATTGATGTGATAATGAAAATGTAATTCATGCTACGTAAACATAATAAATATATTTTTGAATGTTTTTTGTGTGTAGAATTTTAACATATTATCTTGTAAGATTTATATAATCTTATATAATATATAAAAGCAGATGAGAAAAAGTTTGACCAAAAACTTTAATTAGATTTTAATTGCATCACAATATTATGTTAAGTGTTATTTTAAAGAGAAGTGTTACGTCCACAACATTTTCACAACAAACCATAGGTAATATATTGTTATTGGTTTTAATTAAACCTATCTCTGAAATTACTTCTTTGCCCCCAATAACAATTCTTAACGACCTGCCATTTATGATTTGTTGTGAAAATATTTTGAAAATATTGTGGACATATCATTTTTCTATTTTAAATGTCCTATTATTAATGCCAAGTATTTTTAGATTTTAAATATACTCAAATTTCATGTCAGATATCATTCCAATTATACTCCAATTATATGTCAATTATATTTACATGCAAATTCATATATCTGAATTTGTAAAATATAAAAGACTAAAATTCGAATTTCTTATACATTTAAATTCAAATTCAAATTCAAAAGCTTGTTCCTTTCCTCATATTCTTCCTTGTGACCATCAGAGCCACTCTTGGACAATGGGAGCAATGACCCCCCCATTTTTTTTTTTAATTATTAGCGTGTGTTTGTATGTGTGTGTGTATATATATATATATATATATATATAGAGAGAGAGAGAGAGAGAGAGAGAGAGAGAGAGAGAGAGAACTTGCCGTTTATGATTTGTTGTGAAAGTATTTTGAAAATGTTGTGAACATATTATTTTTCTATTTTAAATGTCCTATTATTAATGCCAAGTATTTTAAGATTTTAAATATACTCAAATTTCATGTTAAATATCATTCCAATTATAATCCAATTATATGTCAATTATATTTACATGCAATATCTTACTTGACTGTCTTGAGAAGTCTGGGAGAATTGCTGAAGCAATTGATCTATATGCAAAACTTAAGCAGTAGGGGTTAACACCAGATTCAATTACATATACAGTACTTGAACGGTTGCAAAGTGGTTCACATAGGAAAGTCAGATTTCACAGGCAAAGTCCGATTACTGGTTGGGTTGTTAGCCCTTTGAGGTAATGGAGGATGAGTTTAGTAAGTTTTGGTAAAGCTTCAGCTAGGCACGGCAAAGCTTCAGCTAGGCTGCTGTGCAGGAAGCATCTGTGGTTCATAGTAGATGTTGGGAAGCAGCTAGGGGTTGCTTTACAAAGCTGCTGTGTTGACAGCAGGCCGTTAGTTTAATAAATTATTTTAATGATCAAAATTTTACCTATGATTTTTTCAAAACTTCCAGGACATTATTTTCTAAAAATTTCTCCTATCATTTGATGAAATCTATATTGGTTATTTCAAATATTCACAGTACTTTTAAAAATACATTTACCAAAAACTCAGAAAAGGATTTTAACTATATATAGCTGCATTTGCAAAACATTTACCAAAAAAACTATGGCCTGCTTTTGCACAGCAATTCCTTGTAGGAGTAGCTTTTGCAAACTAGAACACTATCAAACTTTCCTGGAGCAAGCTAAAGTTTTGTAGTATTGGTTTGCTGCTAAGTAGGTGACCATGTTTTTGGAGACCTGGGCATACGTTAATGACATCACACATTCACACCAATGAAGAGGGGGATACCCAAGAAAGTACTTAAATATTTTCTGTCACTTCTTTTGAGGGTAAGAAGTGAGCATTCGACTCTGTGGAATTGTGCCTTTGAGAATTTTAACCCAGCATGTACACATTTCATGAGTGATGCACCCTTGTTATACACAATAATGTTGTATACTTGTATCTTCAAAACATCAAGCTAGTTTTTGCTTCAATTCAAGTTTTGGTTCTAGTTTTTTGTTTGGGAAAATTGCAATTTACCCACCTGTGGTTTGACCCGTTTTAACAGTGCCTACCCGTGGTTTAAAAGTTATCATTTAACCCACCTGAGGTGACCTCCGTTAGACCCCCATTACCTACCTCTCCCTTTTCACCGTTAAAAATAGGGGTAAATGTGTATTTTTCATTAGATTTTATGTCTCTCTCCTCTTTTCTCTCCTTCTTTTTCCTCTTCACAATCAAAACCCAAAAATGTATATGGAATGATGCGTTTAACGTTCTTACCCAATACCCACTGCAATTGCCAAACATACTTTTACAATGACAAGAAAACCAATACACCTACAGTCACAAACAAAGCCACAAATCCATGTGAACATACACCCACAGATTCGTTAGCCTTCCACTGCTAAATCCAAAAATTGACTACTTAATTCTTCATAAAACAATCACAAAATAAAATACAAAAATTAATAATAAATGGTATCCACCAGTTTGCTGGATTTTATCTTTACCCTAGGCTTTCTCTCTCTAAAACTCTAACATCTTCTCTTTTGCTGAGTTCTCTAAAAAAAAAAACCTAGATTTGCAAGTAAAAAAAAAAAAAAAAAATCTGCAAAAAAAAAACCCTAGCAATTTAGCAAATTCGACACCACAGCCAACTCATTGAACAAACAATACAGGCATGTATTACCTAGGAGCAACTGAGCCATGCCTCCATTCAGATTCCAAAGAAGGAAGAACGGCCGGCTTTCTTACTGTTGTACGGATGACATTGAGGGCAGTCACACAAGTGGTTTCCTGCTTTTCAGGAAAAGAGGAAGATAGATCTCCAAAAGCTATTGCACTTTTTGACGTGGCTATAGTAGGATCAAGAAAAGGCTCTAGCATTTCCACAAGAAAAAGAATCATGTGCTTGACTTCCTGAAAGAACCACAGATAGAGTCACACAATTCTAACCATATATGCCCACTACATAGGAGGTGCTTAGCTGTAAAGCTACCAAAAGCCAACAAATCTAGCAGCAACATCCTAAGCACAATGATTGCCAACCAGACACTGAGGGGTTTTTTGCCAAAACATTCAGTCCAGATGCGCAACCCAAAACCCCAGACCGGGAAGAAAAACAAAGAAATAAGAAAAACGAAATTGTGAGATTGGCTGAGCAGCAGAACAACTTGATTGTCTAGATCGGCTGAGATTGTAGCAGTGGAGAGCGGTGGATTGGTGGATTCAAATTTTTTGGGGTTAATAGATTTATGGGTTCCTTTTTGTTTTCCCTTGCTATCTGGATTTGTAACTTAAACTGATTTTTATTTATTTTTTTTACGGCAAGATTTGATGTATATTGTTGGTAGTATACATCAAGAGGGAACCATTATTGTGTTGATTGAACAAGATTCGGGTCATGAAATGGGATTTGGGTTTGAAGATTTGATTTCTAAGATGGTGAGAGAGAAGTCGTTCTTCAATATGTTGCTTCTAATTCTGTTTCTATTGTGGCTTATATAGTAAAAGGGATTTTTTAACGGAAATGACAGAGGTGGATAACAGGGGCCTAACGGAGGTCACCTCAAGTGGGTTAAGTGATAACTTTTAAACCACGGGTAGACATTGTTAAAACGGGCCAAACCACGGGTGGGTAAAATGCAATTTCCCCTTTTTGTTTTGTATGTTTGTTTTCCCCTTACTATATGGAAGCAGCAGTGGTGTTTATGATTGCTATTGTGTGGATGTTAAATTAGCCAAGTTGCTTTGAATGACAGTGGCAATCTTAGTTATGCAAATTTTGATGTTGTTGTAACGTGATGTGGTTAAGGTTGCTGATTAGAATGTACATTATTGGTTCACAATTGAGGTGGTTATTGCTTGATACAATTGTGCAGCTGTAAGTACTTTTGTTTTTGCCTCATCTGTTTCTCTCCAAATAGTTCATGTGAAATGTATCTGTTACTGTTGTTTATGGACTAACAATCTACTCTAGTATAATCTGTGTCCTGATTTCATATTATAGGTCATACTTGCAATGCAAATTGTCTGTCGGGAAAAGAGAAAAAGGAGAACAAAGTAGGAGAAATTGTTACTGCATGGCAGATTCTGAAAGCCAGCTTAAAACTCTAATTTCAGTTTTAAGGTTTGAGAAGCTCGGGATAACATTTCTAGAAATGAAAAACAAGGTTCCAAAACTTACCTTGTTGAATATAGTGTGTTGTTAAGCATTGATCTCTAACCTAGTGCAACTAGATAAACAATTATCTTTTGCCCAATACCGTCTATTTGGTATTTGCACCTCCTCTTTAGAACATTGAAAAGGGTCGACTCCTCTATCTCCCACTACCGTCGATATCAACCTTGCATCATCCCAAGTTACATGTACGTACTCCATGTGTTACTTACACATCATTATTTTGTCATGTCACCACACTACTCCTATATTAACCTCTTATTATTATTATTATTATATACAGCAATTATTTACGTTCACATACTTCTTCATAATTTTGCTTAGTTGATAAATTCTGATTACTAGACAATAAATCTAACACTAATTTTACTTTACATGACATTTTTTCTAAAAACAATTTGTCCACGATTAATGAATCAGGCATGCACAGTTTGTTATCTTAAAAAATTGTGTTAAGTTTGTATATCCATTTACTTATCCTAGAGTATGTCTTGAAAGTGCAAATAGATTTCGTCGATTAAAGAAATGATACTTCAAATTTCTCTATAGAAAAAAAAAAAGTGCTTATTCTCTGTATACTACATAATAATTGATTTATGGGAAAAATTTTTCTAATCCTATATTGTATGTATGCTTGATATGGAAGGAGAAGAAAGGACGTGTGATCCGAATATATTCTCTCTTTTCTTCTCTATTTCCTCATTTATCTCCTTCCATCTAAACCCAAGTCTATCTATCTGCCCCTTGCTACTAAAAAACAAAGCCTAAGCACAATTTTTAAATTTATTTATTTTTTCTGGTTTTAAGTGGGCCGAAAATGGCCTTACTTGGTAAATTTAAAAGACAAACACGAGGCCCATCATTCTCCACCAATGGACTCTTCATAAAAAAGTCGTGTTTGGGAAATGTTGAAAAAGAATTTAGCGTTAACAAAAAAAAGAAAAAGAATATAAGTTATGTTTGGTAACAATTTTTGTTTTTTTATTTTTTAAAAACTTGTTTTTGGGAATATAAAAAAAAATTTCTTATATTTTTGAAATCAAAAACATGTTTGGTTAGTTGAAATTAAAAAGATAGTTTTTTGAAGAAAAAAAAAGAAAATACTAAAATATGTTTCTACTAGGATTTGAATTCTAATGCTAACTTATTAAATGAGATAGATTCATTAAATTAAATGTGTGTTTAATTAACTTTTGAAAATTAAAAACTGAAAACAGTCTTTTGTATGTTTTCAGTTTCCTTCACAAATTGAGTTTTGAGAACAATTTTTGTTTTTTGTCCATTTTGGGTTGCCAAACAAATTTTTTAGTCTCAAAAATAGAAAATTGTTTTTAGAAACTGAAAATAAGAGGAAAAAACAGTTACCAAACATATCCTTTTGGTTTTTTGTCTCAGTTTTGATTTTGCAAATAATCTAATTTTAAAAATTATTGAAATAAATTAATTTTTAACTTTTTAAACACATTTAACATAAAAATTACTAAAAATTATATATTTTTGATATATACTATATAAATAAACTACCAAAAAATAAGCAATTTCTAAATTGGGACTGAGTGAGTTGATAATTACTATATTATCCCCTGCATTGCTTACTTCAAATTTCCTTCTCGTATGCCAAAGAGGCCTAAAAGTTTTTGCCACCGCCTCGATGTTCATTGAGCGCCGCGTAAAAAACTTTGCTGCTAAGGTATACGTTTGAGTTTTCTTATTCTTTGACAAATCAAAGAAACAACAATACTACGGTACAAGGACAATAAATTTCTACAACCTTCTTTGCATGCATATTTCATTACAATTTTAAAAACAAATTGATTGGAATATTTTAGAGCATTCATAATAGTACGTGTATAATAAAAAAATGCATAAAATTTATATAATTTTTAAAAAAATCGTATAAATTTACATCAATACTATTCATTATGCATTTAGTCATTTATTCTTTTTTACATATTTCAAGGATGAAGGAAGAGAATGGATCGTGGTTGTTGTGTATGAAGAAAGAGAAATAATTAAAAAAATCAAGAAAATATGATATTTTAATGAAATATAATGTAAAATAGATAATTTAATGTATGCTGTTTTGAAAAGTGAGTATGTAAAATATAAAAAGTAAGTTCTTATATTAAAATAGATAAATTTTTACACTAGCTGATTGTGAGAGACCGCGCTCCCGGCCCGTTTTTGTAGGATGTTAGGCCAAACTCACGTGAATGGGTGGAGTCGTGTTATTGCCTCTCAAAATGGAGGTTCGATTAGTTATATTTTCCCCTTTAGATTAAGAGTTTTACAATGGAGTCGCCACTTATTTAATTTTTGGGATAAATAAGAAAATCAAAATTGAAAAATTCCCCATTTTATTAATTTCAATTGAATTTATATTGATCATAGGAAAATTACATGACTTTGGTCCTAGATACAATCTAAGATAAAACACATAGTTTTGTTTCCTAATTACAATCTAGAAATTGAAAATTATAAGGATAAACATTCGATCTACTAACCCTTGATCTAAGCTCGGAGGTTATGTTATAAAGTGGGAAGGTGTTAGGCACCCACCTTGCCCGGTGAAAACGGTCTTCTAGACTATGGTAGCCAACATTCATATCACATCATCTAATATGTTATCAATCAATTTGTATGTTGAATTTAAAGTGTGTGCATGTAATAAACCCTAATTCAATTTATTAAGCATTTTATTTGGATTGAAAAATAAATTATAGTGAATGTGTGTGGATTGTGATATCCTAGATTCAAGGATTTGAAAGAATTATTAAACAAACATGTTTTTCATATTTTTGATATGGATTTAAAATTAAAACTAGTGTTATGCATGAACATGTGATGAACAACCAAGAACATGTGAAGAACACATAAGAACATTTAAGAACATTCAAACATACTCAAGAGAATTTAAATAGTTACTATCATGCTTTAATCCTAAATTTTCATCATGGCAATACAAAAAACAAGTTAGGGAAAGAGATTATATCTTCATGCAAGATCCATATGGTGGAGGAGGAGACTCTTGGTAGAGATCCTAAGGGTGGAGGAAAAGAAGAGTTAGGAGAGGAAGAGTGAGTCTCACTCAATACCTTGAGTTTCAAGAAGACCAAGATATGACAAGACTACTCAACTTCACTAGAACTCAAGAGAGGGGAAGAGAGGGGGGTTTTTTATCTTGGAATGGAGGAGAGGGGGGGTTTATATAGTAGTGGTTGAGGAAATATGAATGGAAGGTCATTTAATGAGGGTTGACAAAGAATCATGAACCTAGACCTCATTTTAGCCTTTGAGGAAATCTGGTGCATTAAATGAAAAGATTGGTGGGAGTGAGGAGCAAGCCAAAATTCGGTTTTCCTGTAACTGCTGTAACAGCCTGTAGAGCCAACTTCGAAAAATCATATCTGACTCAATTCTGATCGGAATTGTCTCGTTCTTATGCTCAAATTGAAGTCCCAGATGTCTAGTTTCTGGAAAAATTAACCTCATTCACAGATTCAAAATAGTTTGAGAGATATCAACGAAATGGTGAGCAGAGATAATTTGTTAGAAAACAATTTCAGCATAATTAGCATTAATATGTCCCAAATTAGTTTCCAATTAACACTAATAAGCTTCAATCACTCCCATTTCAGACCTAATTAGTTCCAAATTTACCCTAATTAAAAGATAATTGCACAAATTACTCATTGAATGATTAATGTTTAACTATCTAGTTAATTAGGTGTGTGCAACCCTACCATAAAATGTATTCCTACCATAAAATGTATTCCTAACCAATCAAATTATGACACATCATCGATCTCAATTTGATTATACTTATAACCAATTGAAATAAATTGTTCATAATCACATATAGTCGAACTCAAATTATGATAGTGCATCCAGCCATTAAAAATTGATTTGATGATAACTTTCAATCTGGTGGTCCGATTAGGGCTTATGACCAGTTAATTTGATCGTTACAACATCAAGATCATTTTGGTGAAATGAGATTAAGGATCTAATGACTAGAATCAAGATGCATATTTTCAAGGTGAAATTACCCTTTTACCCTCCAAGTGAGGTTAAATGCGGGTTGCAAAATAGGGTGTCAATAGAATACCCCTCATTGGCAGAGCTTGAAAAGTGAATGTCAATGTATGAAAGAGACACTTAACTTTGCAATCAGTATTTAACCGTGGTGAATGTATGATGCATGTAGATAAAATGCAGATGGTCATGTTGTGGATCAAAATGTGGACCGAATCTTCAGAGAGATTGCCTACGTACCTCTTGGTGGGGGGATCAGGTCCAAACGTAGTTCATGTATGCAATTTTTTTTTTTTTTTTTTGAAATGAGTACAAGACATGCTTACCTAAAGTCAAGAAAATATGGAGATTCTAATCATGTGTTTCTAAGGACCAAAGGTTCTGGATCTTGGCTCATGTTTTCAGAGGACCAAAGGTTCTAGATCCTGGCTCATGTTTTCAGAGGACCTAGGATTTTTGGGCTTTGGCTCATGTTTTCAGAGGACCAAAGGTTTGGGATCTTGGCTCATGTTTTTAGAGGACCAAGGGTTTTTGGATCCTGGCTCATGTTTTCAGAGGACTTAGGATTTTTGAGCTTTGGCTCATGTTTTAAGAGGACCAAAGGTTCTGAATCTTGACTCATGTTTTCAGAGGACCAAGGGTTTCTTGGGCTTTGGCTCATGTTTTCAAAGGACTAAAGGTTCTGGATCTTGGCTCATGTTTTCAGAGGACCAAAGGTTCTGGATCTTGGCTCATATTTTCAGAGGACCTAGGATTTTTGGATTTTGGCTCATGTTTTCAGAGGACCAAAGGTTTGGAATCTTGGCTCATGTTTTCAGAGGACCAAGGGTTTTTGGATCCTGGCTCATGTTTTCAGAGGACCTAGGATTTTTGGGCTTTGGCTCATGTTTTTAGAGGACCAAAGGTTCTGGATCTTGGCTCATATTTTCAGAGGACCAAGGGTTTTTTGGGCTTTGGCTCATGTTTTCAAAGGACCAAAAGTTCTGGATCCTGGCTCATGTTTTCAGAGGACCTAGGATTTTGGGCTTTGACTCATGTTTTCAGAGGACCAAGGGTTTTTGGATCCTGGCTCATGTTTTCATAGGACCTAGGGTTTTTGGATCTTGGCTCATGTTTTCAGAGGACCTAGGATTTTTGGGCTTTGACTCATGTTTTCAGAGGACTAAAGGTTCTGGATCTTGGCTCATGTTTTCAGAGGACCAAGGATTTTTTTGGGTTTGGCGCATGTCGATGTGTGTGGGCCTTTTACCCTAGTACCTGCAAAATAAATATTTTTAATTAGTAACGGAGTTATTCATTGAAAAGAAGTCGGCATACCTGGCAAATGCCCCTAGTTTGGGACATATTCCATGCTTCGTTGAATGTTGAGGGTGGACAATTGACTTGATGTTGCACCACTGGAAAATATGGAAGAGGATCATAGCTTTCTGTTCCTAAAGAAGAATTTAATGAAGATTTTTTTTTTTGGGACTTTTGAATTTTTTTTTTTTTGAAAATTGTGGAAATCCTAAATTTTTTGAAAGAATTGAAAATTTTGATTGATGATTTTTTTTTTTTGAAAAATTTGGAAATCTTGAATATTTTCAAGGAATTGAAAATTTTGATTGATGTTTTTTTTTTTTTTTTTTAAAGCAACCTAAGAAGTACGAACCCAATGCCCCTAGTCCCAAGGCCTTTTTTGAAAATTTCCTTCTTCTTTTTCTTTTTTTTTTTTTTTTTTTGAAAGATTTAGAAAGAATTGATTTTTTTTTTTTTTTGAAAATTTTGTCTCTTTTTTTTTTTTTTCTTTTTCTTTTTTTGAAATTTGAAGATTTGTTCATTATCAAAAAGTGAAGAAGATGAAGATAAAGATGGGGCAAAAGTGATGAAGATTTATTCATGATGAGATTTTTTTTTTTGGTTGAAAAACCTATCCTTTGAATGAGAACAACTTTGGCTGGAAGTTGATGCGGATTGCTGGATAAGTCCTTGCTTAATTTCTGCAAAAAGATAATTTCAATTAGCAATTGATATATTCATTGAAATGAATTGGAAGTACTTACCCGATGCCTCTAGTTTGAGGCATATTCCATGCTTAGATTGAAGCTGAGTTCATTTGATGTTGCAACCATTGGGGAACATGAAAGAAGATCACGGTCTGTCATCATTGGTTCCTGCAAAATGGCTTTCTTTCTCTAGCTTGTTAGAAACCAGTTATCATGAAAACATTTTTGGCCATTGCCATTAGTGTAGACATGCTTGCAAAAGATGGATTGATGCCTCAAATGAAAACATGCTTTCATGCGAGAAGGACATATTCACATACAATATAAATAGGCCAATGCCCCAAGTTTAAGCATGCTTGATGCAAAACAAATGGGCTTAGCCTAACATGCATCCAAACAATTTTGTCACATTGTTTTGACTTCTAGCCCTAAAGTTGTTTGGGTGATTGAAACTGGACCTTTGAGAGGTTGCCTACGTACCGTTTTCATAGAAGATCACGTCAAGACGTAGTTCAAGATAACTAGATTTTGGAAAAGAATTTTTTTTTGAAATGAGATTTCACTTTCTTTCTTTTTTTTTTTTTTTTTTTTTTTGAAAAAAACAAATTTCCTTTTTTTTTTGGAACAAGATGTGATCCTTTGAACAACCATTTCAGAAAATCATAGTGTTTAAGAACCAAACAAATCTCTTTGATTATGAAGGATCAAGATCATTAAACTCATGTAATCAAAATTTGCTTCTTTCTTTTGAACATTGTCAGATTATGTCTTCAAAGGCAATCAAGAAATAAAATATGATAATATTTAGGAATCACATTATTGGGTGCAAACAAGGAGAGTGCTCCAAGTTTGAAAGTTCTTTTGAGCCATTTGGGGATTTGAGAATTTGAGAAGTTTTTTCCTTCAACATATCATCCAGTGGGGTTTGAAAATCTTAAGCATTTTTCCTTTTTAATTCAAGAGAAAATAATATTAGAGCTTAAGATGTGCCTACAACTAGCAACACTTCAAGGAGGTCTTTACTCATGGGTTGTAATGTAGGCCGGGTTTGGGTTATGAAATGAAAGATATAAAAGGCTCAAAATTCCCTATGATGTTTCCCCCAAGTATGCATTACTCAAAAATCAAGTATTGGAGGAGTTTTCCCATTTCTTCTTTGTCATCTTCTCACTAGTCTTCATTGGTCACTTGTATCAACAATCGTTTTTATGCTCATTCCTCTTGAATCATACTTCTAGATTTTCATCTTGTAAAATTATTTTCTTTTTAGGTTGCATCTTCAAGTTTCCAACTTGGTAGGATCTTCCAATTTTTTTCTTTTCTTCTTCTTCTTTTCTTTGGCCTTAACTTTTTCCTAGACCCGCCCTTTTGGGTTTTCAGCCTAGCGGTCTTTCTTTTCTTTTTCTTTTTTTTTTCTTTTTTTTTTGGCCCTAGCTTTTGCCTAGACTGCCCTTTTGGGTTTTCAACTTAGTGGTTTTTTTTTTTTTTTTTTTTTTGGGTCTTTAATCTCTTGCTTGAATGAACTTTTGGAGACCTTTTGCCCTCCTTGTATTTCTCAGCTTAATGATTTTCAATCATTTTGATGCACTCTCTAAACTTCTTTCTTGCCTCAATGCACTTGCACCTTTCTGTGCTTGATGAATCTTTTCCTTTTTTTGATGAACCTTCTACTCTTCTTGGCATGATGAATTTTAGGTTCTTCAAACTTGATGCACATTTTGTTTTCTCTCACATTGAAGGAATTTCATTTCTCTTTCCTTGATTGAGTGAAAGCACATTTTTCTTTAATGATCTCTTATCTTGAGCTTAATGAATTATCTACTTGTGTTTCATGTCTTCTAAGAGAGCTTTATCAATTATCTTCAAAGCTACAAGGTCGACCCCTCCTTAACATGAGATTTAAGCATGCATATTTTGAATTTTTCCCACCCCAAGTTTAGATTTTAGTGGGTTCATGCAAAAAAAGGCTAAATGTTTGAAAGCTCAAATGGGCTAGCAACGGATGATGAACATTCTAGGTAATAGGAAATAATTTGGTTTAACCAAAGATGGCTTCCTATCCCTAGTAATGCTTGCTTGTAGGCATAGTGATTCAAGCTCTTTTAATAAATTCATCTTAAAAGAAAAAGTATGAATGGTCTAATGATGTGAAACAAAAGACTTCTGAAAATTGGATCAAGGGCATGGATTCTTGGGATTTTCCGATGGATGGATTCTTTTTAATTGTTTTTTAAGACCATTTCTCCTTATATTCTAAGTCAAGTAGCAAAAGTTTTTACATGGATTCAATGAAATTAATCATTCCTTGGTACAAGTTGATTGCTCAAGCCTTTAAATATCAAAATTTAGAAAATGTTTTGTCCAAGAGATCCTTATGTACCATTTTGAAAAGGAGAATTTTTCTTTCTTTTTTTAATTTTTTAATTTTTTTAATTTTTTAATTTTTTTTTTAAAATATTGAAAGGAAAAAATTGGGTCTTTTTGAAAATGTCACTAGGAAGTTCAATGGTCCTAGTTCAAAGATGTTTTTTTTTTTTTTTTTTTTTTTTTAAATGACTCAAAGGCCCAATGCCCTTAGTCCAAACACTTTCTCATTTGAATTTTTTTTTTTTTTTCAAAAGATTTGGGAATCTTGATTTTTTTTTTTTGGAATTTTTAAAAAAAATATATACATGAACAAAGTACATCAAATGTTACATGGATTTTTATAATTCAAAGAAACATAGAAACATGGAATAAACAAACAAACTTTAAGCTTAACCATGATGTTGTAAACCAAATGTGGAGTGAGGCAAAGTTGGGCCACTTGCTTCTTCTTGATCCAATTAGGATGCTTGAGACTTGGTATGCTTGAACCTTGATTATGATAAAATGGCTTGGGCTTGCACTTGGAAGGCTTGAACCTTGATTATGATCTTTTGGTATTTGCTTGAAATGGCTTGGGCTTACACTTGGAAGGCATGTATCTTGTGAGTTTTTGGCCTTTGATGTTGCTCATGTCTATACATCTTTGATGGGCTCAAGTGTTGGGCTTTGACTAATTCAAGAAACAAATTTGGACTTTCATACCAAGTAGAGTTTAATCATAGGCTTTTGGACTTGAGTTCATTCATAGCATACATGGTTCAAACAATTATGATAGGCCCAAGCTTTGGACTTGAGCTTATCATGGTCCAAACAACGGCCAAACACATTTGTAATGAAATGCAATTTACATGAACTAACCTAAAGGTAGGTTCTATGGGTCATTACAACATGGGTAAAAGGTAGGTTAAAGGTCCCCACAAGCTAGGACGTCATACCTCCCAACTTGTGACGCCAGGAGCGCCGCGTTGGTCCGAACGGTACAGTTTGTCCCTATGAACCACCATGGCATAACCATGACAATCCTTGTCGCGGTGGGTGGTAGGTTCACCGTTGGGTATGTGAGTCTCAAGAAGACCACAATTCACGGCTAATACTACCAGGTTTCCGGGCTAGCACACAAATAAAATAAATTTCATTCAAGCAAATGATGTATGACATGCAATATAATGACATATTAGACATATTATATAGCTTTAGTTTTAGAGACACTTGGGAGTGAATACAAATCTCATGTCACTCTTTCAATTAACAGTTTGTCATGCATCTTCCCCCACTTTTAAGTTCTCTTTATAGAACTAAAAAAAAGATTAAGTAATATCGCTGAACAATAAGTTCTCGACATAATGTCATTTTGATTATAATTAAATATATATGAAATTATTTGTATTCTCTACAATTTCTTTATTTTTTATTATTTTAAAAAGAAGGTATGTAGGAGGAGGATGATCAAAGTTGGCTTTTTTTAATCTGGATGTAATCATAGTGGCATTTTATTCATTAGTTTTAGTGGGCTATAGCTGCTCCAGTCCTCCCACAACATTGATGTACAAAAAACCGATGTTTCACTAATAATTTATACATGCTTCCAATTGTGGGAGTCAAACCAAGACCTAGTGTCCACAAAATTACTTCAGAATTAAGAGTAAGCCTATGACCAATGAACCACCACTACCCTTGGTGGTTGTATCTCTCTCCTTTTTAAACTCCCTTTCTTGACTTCTTGTATCTGTTCTTTGATAGTTGGTACAAGGATCTCGTAAGCATCCTTAGTGTAGAAAAAAAAAAAAAAAAGACCATCTTTACAGTTTTTGGCCACTCATAATTATTT
>JARYZH020001678.1:0-23943 GCA_030021035.2 Notholithocarpus densiflorus | reverse complement strand
TTCGCCAAATCAATGATAAAACAAAAAGGTTTTTCCACTTTTTCTATATGGCTTTTCAGGGGATGTGGAATTAATAAAAATCCTCAAATACAATACTGTGAAAGAGTCTAGTGCAAGGTAGAAGTATAAAATATTGAAGCCAAGCCCATCCCTTGAAAATAAGAAGGTATTTAATATCAAATGATACCATGTCGGTGGTATAAAAAATAACTAATCCATTAACAAATGAAAAGTATGTGTTAGTGGGTAATTCTTTTTGCACACATGTCTCTCGTTTATTAGATTAGATGTTGATATGAATAACATGGTATCATTTAATATAAAATACTTTTTTCCTAGAAAACTACCAAAAAAAAAAAAAAACCCATATAAAATAGAAAAGTACTACATTTATAGTATTTTCACAATAAATTATAGGTGATAAGTTGTTATTAGTTTTAATTTAAACACACTAGTAAAATTTGGTCCACAACTCTCGATTGAATGAACTTCGATCACCGGACCGTCTAACTATAGCTCCCAGTCAATCAAGTATTTGTCAAAGCGTGGCTCTTGATCAATTGATATCAGTCAAGATTGGACAAAACATACTTCATTGAGTTGCTTCAATACAACTTCTTATACTATAAATATAAATGGCAGAGGCTAAATGTGTGCTGCGTTTTAACTTATCCACTGCACTTGGGTTTGGTTTGTCTTTTTCTCACATTTTTTAACTTATCCAAATACACACACAAGTCAAAAAATAATGTTTGAGTTCTTTAATTATTCCCATAAATATAGAGAGAGAGAATGGATAAACACGGCCACACGGGAGAAAGAGACAAATACAGAAAGAAAAAGAAGGAGAAAAAGTCTATGTGAAGAAGAAGAAGAATAGTATGAACCCATATTTATGTTTCCACCAGTTTCTCATATATATATATATATATATATATATATATATATATATATATATATTCATGTTTCCACCTCCATTAATAAACCCACGTTTTTTTTTTTCATCCATTGGGTCTTGTAGTTAATGAAGTAGCTAACAAATTTGATTGATTGTTTGTAATTTCAGTTCTTTAGTCCAAACAATAGTCCTCCATCCACGTCTATATATTTATTCTCCCTAAGGTAAAAAGCCTAAATATATAGCTAGTGTCTCCTTTTTCTTTTCTTTTTTTAATATCAGTTTAATTTAATTCATAAAAAAATATTCATTTAGATAATTAGGAAATAATAATCACCCATAATGTTTGTTATCTTGTAGTTTCTTCAATATTTGGATGCGATAAAATTGAAGTAATTTCAAGTTCTCAGGAAGCAAGCATCTTTAGATTTTATAAAATATTTATAATGATTGTGCATTTTACATATTGGTTGTATAAGATTTCTTGTTCAATTTGTTCATTGAGTATTATTTAAACTAGCCATAGACTCACACGATGTGTAGGAATATATATAAATATTATGTAATGGAGTGTAATACTGTAATATATAAAAAGTAACACTTACTTCAAGTATTATCAATTATTTTAAATAAAAAGATTTCTACAAGTTTTTTTTTTTATCTTTTTATCTCTATAAATATATCATTCTATTATTTTTTTTGTGTTTGATTAATATTTTTTTTAAGGTGAACCATATCCTTCTAACTTCTGTTATAGTGTGTTATATTTGTCTAATATATAACTAAACTTTATAAGTTTCAACTTTATTATTCGAATTTCTTATTTCTTAAGGAATAAGGAGATTATCTTGATATTCAAAACTCGTCACAAAATTACAATGTTATCTTAACCAAAAATAAAATGAAACCAAATGAATAAAAGATATAATTCATAATAATTTATTATTCAAATAATTAGTAGGAATATTCAAATTCATAGTCATGTGGTTTGTGTTTTGATATAAACTCAAATTTCTATTTCAAAAAAAAAAAAAAAAAAAAAACCAATTATTAACCCAAAAAAAAAAATTCAACCAAAGTTATAAAGGGGAGTGAGAAGACTTTGTGATGGAAAATTGAAAAAAAAAAATACAATACCAAGACACATTTAAAAAAAAAACATCAACCTTAATTAGTTTTATAAGAAAGAACAAAAATTCACCAAAGTACACACATTTTTTGTGGGGGAAAAATATGGATTGAATGAAAGAAATGATATCAAATTTATACAAAATAAAATAAGAAGAAGAATAGACAAATTATAAGAAAGACAAAATGATGAAGTGTAATGGTGAAGTAAAGAATAGTGGGGGGAGTAAAGAGGCAAAGAGGGAAGGGAACTGTTAGAGGAAGTGTAATCGTAGGTGTGGACTAATAGGGAAAAGAATAGGTTTTTTTTTTTTTTTTTTTATGTGACTTATTGATTGAATAGCAAAATTTATTGCCTACATTAATATATAGAATTTTTTTTTTTTTTTTTTTTTTGAGGATCGATATATAGAATCAAGGCAATCAGGTTTAGGCAATACCATGACAATATCATTTGATAAATACAGGTAATAGATCCTGCTAACTTTGCATTTAAGATCCACTTCAATAAACATATTATTTAGAGAAAGTTAAATTTTATTGAAGCAAATTTTACATGCATTGTGTGGAATTCAAGTAAAAGCCCGTTGTGTAAAATTTAAACAAAGGTTTGTGCGCATGAAGGATTATCCATATACCGGAGAGAAACAAATCATGATCATATAAATGATCACCACCACTCTAACAGCAATGATAGCATCTTTAGATTCAATTAAGCTTAGATGCCTTGTATTTGCTCAATTTTGTATGGCGTAGGAACTGTAAATTTATGGTTATGTTTGTAACTTTGATCACTCATGCACAACAAGCTACCGTTGTATGTAAATTATTACTACGCATTCTAAATGATATAGAAAAATGAATTTTTAATTAAAAAAATTATGGGAGAGAAATAGTAATTTATCTGCACGCACTTCAAAACTAGTGCCCTTAAATACTTGAGAAACTTTTTTTTTAAATTATATTATATTGTCAAGAAATATTACCAACCTAAAACTTAAGTACAATAAGTACGCGTAATATAATTTCTTACAAAATGTCTCAAAATACACTAAGCATCGTGTGAGACATTGGCTAGATAGATACAGTTGAATGAAAGTCCGATAGAACCTCACCTAATTTAGATAACAACTCCTAATCCTTTTCACTCCCAGCTTCAATCTATGTTTTCCTCATGCTAGTCTCCTGTTGTCTTCAACTTGAAGTCTCTGTTGCTAAGTCATATAGTGTCTTCCTCACCGCCTCTATCTTACTGCTCATCTCGAAACGAAGAGCAACTGGGTTTGAATTTGAAAAGAAAGTACGCCATCTCTTTTATGACTTTGGGCCTGTTTGGTAAAGTAATTTGAGTAATGTTATTTGTATTTTTTAAAATTCGTGTGAGTGAAAAAGTGTGTGAAAATGCGTGTAATGTTGTTTAAAAACTGAAAACATGTTGCTAAAATGCTCTACCAAACATACTCTTTATTTCCCTTCCTTCTTCTTTGTTTTGAAGCTTTATCGTAGATTCTGTTCACCAACTCACCTATTTCCTTAACTACGCCCTGTAACCTCTCGAGCCAATCCACTTGATGGCTATGAATTCTAGAAACAATTTTCCTGAGTATTTCAAGCTCCTTTTTGAGACGGCAGATTTTTCCAATCTCCTGGAAAATCTGGGAACCCAAGAATGTAGGTTTTACTATGTAGGTTTTACAAACTGACGTATCACCAATAAAAAAAAAAAAAAGTTATATAGTTTAAATGACACCAATCATATTTCTGCTACATTAATTTGTAAGTTTTTTTCCATAATATTTGTATTAGTTTAAGCATTTTTCATTCACTTAATGGTGAATTGGTGAATGTGTTATATTTCTTTTAATTCATCAATTTTTTTTTTTTTTTTGGGTGCAAAGAAGATGTTATTATAGATTTTATTATAAAAAACTTACAAATTGATGTGATATTTCAATAAATAAAAAAAATGAGTATTGAATTACTTATTGTGATTGTTAACATATTAATTTACAAGACCTGTATAATAAAAAACAATGCAGAAATAACTCACTCTTTTTTTTTAATTAGAAAAAAATAAATAAATAAATAAAAACTTTTGAGGCCTTTTTATGTTTGGGGCCTTAGGCCATGCCCTAAATGGCCTAGGCCTAGGGCCAGCCCTGGATTCAGCCATTTCTTCCTAGTTGGCAAAAACAAAAGGTTGAAAGCCTGAAAGGGTGACTGGAAAGCTAGAGTGGGGCTAAAATAAAAGTACTTCAATGTTGATGAAGATGAAGGTAATGTTGTTGTGAGGGAGTAGTTGAGTCGCCATTAGCAGTTCTTTTTCTAGTGTTCTCCTAGAACAATATTCATACTCATACATAGGAAACTTCCGTTTGAGATCCGCTTATTTTGCTGAAACTGAAAACTTTTTGTTAAAAGTATTGTAGACATGGTTGTCAAAATCGCGATCTGGATCGTAGGATCGCACGATTTTACGATCTCACCTCACCAAAACGTTTAGAATCACACTAAGATCGTAAAAATGGTAGGATCATGTAGGATCTTATAGGATCATAGGATCATATGGGATCCTACCGATCCTACCAAAAACAAATTTTTTTTTTTTTTTATGGGATAAATTTTTTGTTCAAATGAAACTTTAAGGGTTTTCATTTTTTCATGTTATGATGGTATGGCTTTTTATTTTATTTTTATAAAATTATATTAACCTAAGCAAATGTTTTCTAGTTTCTAGTTCACTTGTAATCAAAATGAATGAATGCTTCATCATTTCTAAATGAAGAATCTGATGTTGGCTTTGCTGCCTTTTAAGCTATAATGTTGTTAAATTTGTTTGATCAATATACTAATTTGTGTTCTAATATTACTAATTTTTTTTATATATATAATTTTATCAATTATGCTTGTATTTGTATATTGATTGATTGATTTTTTTAAGCATGCTCTTTAATTGTTGCTGAGTGGTATAACTTGAATAGTTGAGTGTGAAATTGTATCTTGATGTCTTTTGCAGTTCTAGTATACAAATATATAATGTCTAATGAAATGGATGATGATGATTAGGAATTTAGGACGGCGGTTATAATAACCTTAGAATGAGAATAATTAAATGTTCATTTCACCTTAATATTTATTTTGCTTTTGGATTTCATATTGTAGTTAGCTAGTTTCCATTTACTAACTTATTTTGGATTTCAAACTTGGAACTTAGAACTTAGAAAATATTTTCCATATGTTTTGATAAATATCTTGGTATTTGGTTGCTAATTAAACATTTATTGAACTTTTTAGATACATTGGGTCAAAACTTAAATATATTTGTTTCATTAGTATAGATTTAGTGATGTATGACATGCAAATTACATCATATGATGGAAATTTTAGTTTTTTTATGGATGAATTTATAATTAACGTGATTATTCAACATACAAAGTCATTATCAATATGTAGGATCTTACAATTCACGATCCGATCCTACGATCTACGATCCCATCTACCTTCAACAATCCTACGTAGGATCCCGATTTTGACAACCTTGATTGTAGATAAATGTAAAATTTAGCTGAAATAGTACAATGAGACCATGGTTGTCAAAATCGTGATCTGGATCATAGAATCGCACGATTTTACGATCCCATCTCACCAAAACGTGTAGGATCACACTAGGATCGTAAAAATGGTAGGATCGTATGTAGGATCGTGTAGGATCGTATAGGATCGTATAGGATCCTATTGATCCTAACAAAAACATAAATTTTTGGTTTTTTTTTTTTTTATGGGATAAATTTTTTGTTTTGATGAAGTTTTAAGGGTTTTTTACTTTTTCATGTTGTGATGGTATGACTTTTTATTTTTATTTTATAAAATTATGTTAACTTAAGCAATGTGTTTTCTAGTTTCTAGTTCACTTGTAATCAAAATGAAGGAATATTTCATCATTTCTAAATGAAGAATTTGATGTTGGCTTTGTTGCCTTGAAGAGCTATTCTAGCTCGTGGCTCGACAATTGCTCGACAGATAGGGTATCTGTCGAGGTTTATGAAGTTTAGTTTTTCAGGACTGTTTTTCATTCAATCCGTGATTGTATGTTTGGGCTTTCTTTTCTCACAACCCTAGACATATAAAATGATTATTTTAAGGGTCGTCAGAGGAGACATAAGTTACACAAGTGTTGAGCAAAGTTTGTTCAAGCAAATTGTGACCGGAAACAGAATTTGCCCTAGTTCATCTTTCTTATGAAGAAGCTGCTGTGTTTTGTGTACCGTAGGGTTTTGTAACCAAGGAGCTTCTCGATCTTCATCGTGTGATGAACTGAAAAACTTTGTAGCCAACAACTTTCTCTAGTTGGTGATTGAAGTCGCGTACTAGGATCCGCGCAATTGGTTAGTCACGTACTGGGAGCCGTGCATTAAAAAGGAGAGATTGTCACTACAGAACAAGTCCAATTAGGTATTGGGGTAAGGGTTCAACTGTAGGTTGGTATAAGGCACTGAGATTCCTTTACTTGTAACCGCTTGTTGTGATAATTGTGGATTCTCGGGAGTGGTGACCTTAAAATCACCCGGTGAAGTTTTTACCGTGTAGGTTCTCCCCATTCGTAAACAAATCACCGTGTCAATTTAATTTCCGCTGCATTTAGTTTAATTGGTGATTTGTTTGTGCTGCCTCGCATTTTGCATGTTAATTTGATTAATTAATAAACCTGGCAAATTAATCAATTAATCCATCACAAGGGGTCAATACATTCTTAGCCTATCAAGTGGTATCAAAGCAGCCACACTCTGATTAGGTTTTAATCTTTGCTGTATGATCCATTAACCCCTGTTTGTCATGGATAGAGGACAGTCTCTTATTATACCTCCTTTATTTGATGGCACTAACTATGTATACTGGAAAGTACGCATGAGAGCTTTCTTGCAGTCATTAAATGAGAAAGTGTGGCAAGCTATAGAGATAGGCTGGACCAAGCCTACAGAAGCGCTAGCCGATTGGGATGATGCTAAGATCAAGGCGGCAAACTTCAACAGCAGGGCATTGAATGCTTTGTTCAGTGCAGTCATTAATGAGGAATTTAAGAAGATATCATCCACTGAAACTGCGAAGGAAGCATGTACCATCCTCCAGACAACCTATGAGGGAACCAAGGCTGTCAATGATTCGAAGCTACAGAGGCTCACTACAAGCTTCGAAGAAATTAAGATGGAGGAGGATGAGTCGTTTAATGAATTCTATGCCAAACTCAATGACATAGTTAACTCAACTTTTAATCTTGGAGAAACCATTCTCAAACCCAAGATTATGAGAAAGGTGCTCAGATCTCTACTCGAGAGATTCCATTCCAAGATCACCGCAATCGAGGAATCAATGGACATTGACAAGATTCCTCTAACAGAGCTGGTTGGTAATCTGCAGACCTACGAATTAGGTTTAACAAGAATTGGTATGTCGGGTAAGAGCAAGAGCATGGCACTGAAGGTCAAGCGCAGTGACACGGATGAGTCTTCAGACAATGAAGATTCTAAGATGAAGTCCTACATCACAAGGCAATTCAAGAAGTTTATGAAGAATGCCAATGGGAAGGGCTTCGACAAGGACCGTGGGCAATCCAGTTCTTCTCAGTTCAAGAGCCAAGACAAAGGGAAGAAGGATGCTAGGGATAGCGGTTAGTACACCGTTCCCTCAGGACCAAAGTGCTTTGGGTGTCAAGGCTTCGGTCACATGAAACAAGAGTGTCCTACGTATCTCAAGACTGTTGGGAAGAGCAAGGCACTTGCTGCTACGTTAAGTGACACTGAGCATGAGGATGATTCCAACAATAAGGATGACAGAATCCTGAATGCCTTCACTGCCATTGTAAATCCTACTAAGGGGATTGTTGAAGATGTGGATGAAGAAGAGGACTTGGTGGACTCTAAGTTTGAGAAAATGGATGATCAAGATGATATCCATATAGCCTATTCAAAGTTATACAAAGTCTCATAAAAGCATGAGAAGATGTATAGGTTGGCCGCCAAGAAGCTTAGTGATGTGGAGCTTGAGCGAGAAGAAATCTCAACAAAGTTTGATGAAGCTAATTAGACTATTGAAGCATTGAGATTTAAGAACAATTTCTTAGCTGAGAAGACCAAGAAGCTTGAGGCAGAACTGTTCCAAGTCAGAGCTCAGTTGGAAAGGACTTCAAGTGCTAAGCTCGATAAGATGCTCAGTCTTCAAAAATCTACTTCTGATCGAACCGGTTTAGGGTATGATTTCGTTTTTCCTAGTATTGCTTCTACTAGTACTACTGTTTTTGTTCCTCCTGCTAATAATATTGAAACTGAGAACAATGTTACTAAAAATGACTTAGCTAGTGAGAACATAGACAATGATAAATCTATCTTAGGAGCACCCCCTAAGCAGGATAAGAAAGAAGTTAAAAACCCTAGAGCTAAGAAGGCTAACTCTCAAAAGCCTAAACAGAAGAAGCAGCATCTCTGTCATCACTGTGGTGCAGCCGGTCATACTCGACTAAATTGCTACAAGTGGTTAGCCACTCAACAGAGCAACGACATGATTGCATCGGGAAACCAGAATCAGTTTCCATCCTCTTTTGCTCCCCTTGGAGATCTTCTCAAAGCCCTCATGTTCCTTTCGAACTTGAACGGTTTCAATTCTTCCTCCTCACCACTGGATCAAGGGTTCGCTAAACGGAAAGGTTCTTTCAAGGTGTGGAAGGAAAAGAGCTCCAAGTGATTCCATCACTTATTCTCTCTCTCCCCTTCTTGTTTTTGGTTGCATTGCTTGTGTGTTTTTGCTTTACTATTTTGAGTCAATCTAGTTTTATGCTTTGCTTTATTTAACATGTTTTTGGTTGTTTTCTTTTTAGTTTTGCTTTCTTTTGTTTTTCACATAAAAATTTAAAAAAAAAATTGAAAATTTGAAAAATACAAAAACAGTGTGTGTTTGTGTACATTGGTACTTGTGTACCTTGGATGGCCATTGAAACAAAGTTTTCTAAACTTTGTATCATTTGTAGCTTAGATGATCATCTCTATGCACAACTAAGCAAGTGAGCTTTGTGGCTCGTGTTTGTGATGAGTAAGGTTAAGTGATCTCTTGTACTTAACACTCGTATCACTCTTTTTGAGGGGAAGGACTAGAAAATCCTAAGAGAAAGGCATAAATAACCATCTCACCATTGTTGCTTGCCAATCATAAAATGACATCTATATGCTTCGGCATAGCAAAAGTGCAATGTCAATGACATTTGTATGCTTCGGCATAGCAAAAGCGCAATGTCAAAAGCTTAACATCATTGGGTATTTCTTTTCTCTCTCTTATATGCCCATGCATGATTTGCTTAAAAGAAAAATATGCAAAGAAAACTAAAAGCAAAAAAAATAAAAATGCTTTATATATGATTGCAAGCGTGTCTTCTAGGAGATGTGGGAGTTATAGGATGTACCTCGAAGGTGATAGTCCCCATCAAACAGTTATGATTGTGTGTAAGTTATAGTGATTTTCTCATATCTCAAATCGTCATAACATGTAGACATTTATGCAATCTTGCGATGTTTTTCACACACAACAAGCAATATTCTTTGCTACACTTGACATGTGCAGGTACAATGTGATTTGGCCATCACAAGGTTTATATGTGTTAATGTATGCTCACTAAACTATCTTGACTTGTTTTTTAAATATAAAATTGGTTAGACTTGTTTTGTGTGTGTGTGTGTGTTTTGGGATCAAAATATTTATCATTTTTTTTGTTGATAGATGTTTTTGTGAGGTCAAAATGTTGTTTGGATCTTTGGTTGAGGTGCATGTTTTATTGCATTCATATCTGTGTTTTTCTCTTCTTGAAAAACTGTTTTTAAACAACCTCGACACCTCCTCGACACCTCTCGATACCTGGCTTATCTATCGAGCTCTTCAATTGCTTTTTATCGCAATCTCGACACCTCTCAATAGCTAGGTGGATCGATCGAGAAAGTTTATGTTCCCTTGATAGCTCCTCAACAGCTACCTCAATCCATTGAGCTTGTTTTGCTGTGGACACCTCTGGACACCTGCTCGATAGCTGCATCTGTCAAAGGTTTTTAAAGCTCGACACCTCTCGACACCTACTATCTGTCGAGATTTACTGAACTCCTATATATTTGTTCAACGCGATCTGGACTTCACTTTCCTTGATCTCTCTCGATTGCTCTCAACCGTTTCACCTCCCAAACACACTTTTCTCACTCCAAACCTCTTCCTCAAGGTGTTTTCGGCTTAAATCAAGTTATTCTTTACTTGGTACGTGTCTAAATCCCTCATATTCATGCATTTCATGATTTTTTAACCTAAGTTTTGGGATTTTTGAAAATTTTGGGGTTTTTCAAAATCAAAGAGTTTTTTGCAAAATTTTTAGGATGGGTTTTGAAGATTTGATCTTGAAATCTTCATACATTGCATCTCATGTGCATTATAACTATATTTTCATGCATTTAGATGTGTGTTATATATGCTATCTGATTGTGTGCTGGTAGGATTGGATTGGGCTGAGCCCATGATGCAATTTTCCTTTGCATGTCACATGTTCATGCATTCCCATGCATACGTACTCTCTTTTCAATATTTTTTGATATATTTGAACTGTTTTGGGACTTTTCTAAGTGTTTCTTTCTCCCCCCCCCCTCCCCCCTCACTCTCTAGTTTACGTTAGTGCGTCATGGCACCAAAACGTAAATCTACTCCGTCCCAGAACCCTCTGCGTTCTGGGGCATCTTCTTCTTCTGATCCACCCCCTCTTCTGTTCGGTTCCGTGATGAGCAAGCCTGAAAGGACTTCTCGGAGAACTTCTCTAGACGAGGCGTTCATTCGAAACGCTAAGTCATTTTGTCGGACTTCTTCGACACTGACCTACCCACTGTCATTCACAGTCAGGGTTGGGAGTAATTGTGTGACGTCTTGGTCACATGTCCATCTGTGCTGATCCAAGAGTTTTACTCCAACATGCATGGATTTGATTATTCAGTACCTCATTTCATTACTCGCATTCGAGGTATGCGCATTGTTGTCACACTAGAGATTGTCTCCGATGCGCTCCATGTCCCGAGGGTAGAGCATCCTGACTACCTCGGTTGTGAGCATCTGAGGACTGTGTCCAAAGACGAGCTTATTTTTGCTTTCTGTGAGTACCCTTCTAATTGGGGTAAGCGTCAGTTCACTTACTGTTCGGCCTTTGCTAAAGGCCCTTGGTTTTTTAACATAGTTATGACTTTTGTTCTTCATCCCCTTTCTCATTATAACTATATTACCGAGCCCCGTGCTCGATTTTTGCTTTCTTTGATAAAGCATCTCACTAAAGATTTTCCCTCTCATTTCATTCTTTCTATCACAGATATCTATAGGGATACAGCGTCCCCTGATAAGCTAATCTTCCCTTCCACTATCACAAGGATCTTACGCCATTTTTCTGTTCCCTTTCCTGCTTCCGACCACTTTCACGCGATGTGTGCCATTGACGCCGCTACCGTTAAATGGAGCAAGGCGCAGTTTCGTTCGATGCGATCCGGTCCGGCAGCTCCTCCCACTCCTGTCCGGCAGCTCCTCCCACTCCTTTGACTCCATCTACATCCACTCCCTCTTCTTCTACAAGTGGTGTGACTCTCGAGGACATCATAGCGCAGCTTCAGCGCATGCATGCTCGCCTCAATACACTCTCTACTGAGTTGTATAAGGTGAACACCCGTGTGGGTCGTATTGCACAACGCCAGGCGGTTATGGGTGGCTTCATTGCTTCTCCTCCACCTACTCTAGAGGCTTCTAAGGATGAGGATGATGATGATGATGCTATTGCTTTCGATGATGAGGATGATGGAGATGCTAGCTCTTCCAGTGCTAATGAGATGTCTACTTGACACTCTTACCCTTTGTCACTCGTGACAAAAAGGGGAAGTAGTTTTGGTTGTGAGAGTAGTCATAGTTAGGGGGAGAGTTAGTATAGGAGATTTTTGATAGGGGGAAAGTGCACATTGAGGGATGTAATGAGGTTTTGATGTATTTTTTCTTTTCTTTCTATTTGAGATACATCATATCTTGTATATTAATCTTGTGACCGTTTTCACCTATCCTTACATGTGTTGTTTCTCTTCTTTCTTTATACACATGATTCTTATATATATGTATGCAATTTATTATTTCTGTTTCACACTAAGATACCGTGATGAGTTTTGTTTAAAGTGTTTCAGAAATACAAGTTGCCAAAGTCTTTCTTGCCATAGACTCTCTTCTTGCAAAGTTTTTCAAGAGTTTGTGTTAGGATAGATTTTATTGTATTCAACAAGTGAATATGAGTTAAGTGATTTATGACTTCTCTCATATCTCATTTGTTAGTTGTGGTTTTGTCACGGATTGCCAAAGGGGGAGATTGTTAGGACATCTGTGATTCACTTGTTAGGAACATATGTCACTATTTTATGTAATTGGCTAATCCTTTGACAAAACGCACTTTACTTGTATTGGGTAGATCTAGGATGTGTTTAATACTTCAAGAAACCTTGTTTCAAGTTCAAGTGTTAAAGTCATGCAAGTCTGTCCAAGATTCAAGTGTGAAAAGTGTTGTTCATTAAAGCTCGACAGTTAGCAATTTATCGAGCCTTGAAGAGCTGTTCTAACCCATGGCTCGACAGCTGCTCGACAAATAGGGTATCTGTCTGTTTATAAAGTTCAGTTTTTTATGACTGTTTTTCATTTAATCCATGATTGTCTGTTTGGGTTTTCTTTTCTCACAACCTTAGACATATAAAATGATTATTTTAAGGGCCGTCAAAGGAGACATAAGTTGCACAAGTGTTGAGCAAAGTTTGTTCAAGCAAATTGTGACTAGAGACAGAATTTGCCCTAGTTCATCTTTCTTGTGAAGAAGTTACTGTGTTTTGTGCACCGTAGGGTTTTGTAACCAAGGAGCTTCTCGATCTTCATCGTGTGATGAACTGAAGAACTTTGCAGCCAACAACCTTCTCTAGTTGGTGATTGAAGTCGCGTACAGGAATCCGCACAATTGGTTAGTCACGTACTAGGAGCCGTGCATTGAAAATGAGAGATTGTCACTATAGAACAAGTCCAATTGGGTATTGGGGTAAGGGTTCAACTGTAGGTTGGTATAAGGTACTGGGATTCCTTTACTTGTAACCACTTGTTGTGATAATAGTGGATTCTCGGAAGTGATGACCTTAAAATCACCCGGTGGGGTTTTTGTCATGTAGGTTTTTCCCATTCGTAAATAAATCACTGTGTCAATTTAATTTCTGTTGCATTTAGTTTAATTGGTGATTTGTTTGTGCTGCTACGCATTTTGCATGTTAATTTGATTAATTAATAAACCTGGCAAATTAATCAATTAATCCATCACAAGGGGTCAATACATTCTTGGCCTATCATATATTATTTTATCAATTATGCTTGTATTAGTATATTGATTGATTGATTTTTTTTTTTTTTAGCATGCTCTTTAATTGTTGCTGAGTAGTATAACTTGAATAATTGAGTGTGAAATTGTATTTTGATGTCTTTTGCAGCTCTAGTATACAAATATATAATGTCTTCATAGATGATGAGATGGATGATGATGATTAGAAATTTAGGATGGTGGTTATAAGAACCTTAAAATAGGAATAATTAAATGTTCACTTCACCTTAATATTTATCTTGCTTTTGGATTTTATATTGTAGTTAGTTAGTTTCCATTTGCTAACTTATTTTGGATTTCAAACTTGGAACTTAGAATTTGGAAAATATTTCCATATGTTTTGATAAATATTTTGGTATTTAGTTGCTAATTAAACATTTATTAAACTTTTTAGACACATTGGGTCAAAATTAAAATATATTTGTTTCATTAGTATAGACTTAGCGATGTATGACATGCAATTACATCATATGATGCAAATTTAAGTTTTTTTATGGATGAATTTATAATTTACGTGATTATTCAACATACAAAACCATTATCAACGTGTTTTTTGCTTTAAATCTGAAAATATGTAGGATCTTACGATTCACGATCCGATTCTATGATCTACGATCCCACCTACCTTCAATGATCTTACGTAAGATCCCGATTTTGACAACCTTGAGTGGAACCCATAAATAGTACCAAAAAGTGCAGTGAGACCTATAAATAATAACAAAAATAAGTTGAATAGTAAAATAAGTTGCAAAAATAATCCATTCCAAATAGACACTAAGAAGAAGCACCATCATCATATGAGAGTAATGTAATTATGTCTCTTCTGCACCATACACGAAATCGTTTGGACCCAAAAAGAACCACTGTAGTTAACATTTTATGAAAAATGACATTTAGCCTTTAATGCAGACATTGAACTAGTAATACACATGACAGTGTCAAACGCTTATGAGGATGAAAATTCATGTTTAGTGACCTTTTTGTAATGGAATCAAAGGCGTTAAATTTTTAAACTTTCACTCACAGTTTAACCAATTTCGCAAGCCAGTCATACTAATTAATATAAGAGAGAGAGAGGGAGGTGAGAATGAAAGAGAGACGTGAGTCGGTAAACAAGGAGAAAGAGAAGCAATAAAATAATAATTTTTAATTTTACCTTGTAGCTACAGCGATCTGGTATTGACACCACCTAACTGTAGCTTTGTTGTTAAAAAATTTTAGTTTTACCACCATAATGATGCTTGTTTTTTGGTGTGGTGGGTGCTAAAATCACCACTATGAGTGCTCTTAAAAAGATGGGGTGAAATTCATGTTTTTACTGACCTTTTCAAATGGAATCTGAATTAGTCTTCTCTTCATTTTTATTTATTTGTTTCATCCTAATTTCTTTGACATTGCCAAATCAATGATAAAACAAAAAAGGTTTTTCCACTTTTTCTATATGGCTTTTCAGGGGATAAAGAATTAAGAAAAAAAATCCCGAAATATAATAGTGTGAAATAGTCTAGTGCAAATTAGAAGTATAAAATATTGAAGCCAAGAGCCATCCCTTGAAAATGAAAACTACCAAAAAATAATAATGACAATATAAGAATACCCATATAAAATATATCAATTATGGACAATTAATAACACAAGAGCCAAAGCAAGAACTGTAATGTTTAGGGGAAAAGAGGCAATAATTATACTTCAATGTATATTTGATATAGTTTCATCATGCAATAGCCCATGGGAAAAAAATGCGAAAGGGCAATGAGGGCAATTTAAAATTCAGGGGCAGGGGTGGCAGTGGCATGAAATCCTCTAGGCAACAAATTTAAATGGGGTAATCCTTTTAATATTTAAAAATCATTTAAATAATTTTTATTATAATTTTTTATTTAAAATTCATTATTTTTTTTAATTAAATACAAAATCACTAATTAAATGTTGCTAACATTTTATTTTGAATTGATAGAGAAATACTATGTTCACAATATTTTCACAACACTTTTACAACATATATTAGTTGGCAATTTGTTACTTCTTGTTATTAGTGTACAAAAAAGTAATTCCTATGGTGAATTTAAATTAAAAACCTACAACAACTTGCCAACTAAGATTTATTGTGAAAGTTTTGTGAAAATAAAAAGATTGTAACCAAAATTGTAGTATTTATTCTATTTAATAAAAAAAAGATTATCAGTAGGATAAATACATTTATTCTATTACATTAATTATTTTAAGCAGTGCATTAATTATTTAAGTATAATGAAATTTTGATGTTATTTTTCTAAGATTGAAATGAGAAGAGATTTATATAAAATATGGAATTCTTGCTCAAATTAGTTGTTTTTGCTACACTTGAAACAAAGTCCAATAGAAGAAAATTTTAATAACACACAATCAAGAATGTTAAAAAAAAAAAAAAAAACAATATTCGCATTCTTGAGCAGGTGTGAGACATGCCTATATATATCAATCATTATATCATGCAATTTTCAATGTTATAAACACATATAGGATGATCTAATTACTACAATGCTCTTATTGTCTTTCTATTTTGTCTGTAAAATAGAACACTAAAAATCGCAATTTTTTTACGAGCAAAATTATTGAAATATTAGAGGAAAATAATAACAAATGCATTGTATATCGTGTGGGAAATTGATTAGTACTTACTAAGAGAAGGAACTATCAAGCTTGTCGATATGGCAACTACAGAAAATGGATGAGAGATAATTCCAAAAGGTGTGATCTCAGAATTATGAGACTAAATTAAATGAGTTGTAAAATGTGGGATGTGAGCGATCTTGGGCCAATCCTCACATGCAATTCTCAATTTTTGTAAAAACATGAGATAACTCATCCCATCAGACAATGATGTGAGATTCAAACGCAAGTGAATCTAAAGTTGTTCAAGTGAGGTGAGATTGCTAATGTACTTGGAAAAATTCATCAAATTGGGAATCCTAGTAATATTCAATGATCGTAAAGAGTGGAGATGACCGATTCCACTAGGGACTGATGCCAAATTAAGTATTTTCATAAATTGAATTTGTCCAGGTGATGTGACCTTGCTAAATCCAAAGTCACCTGCAAACTAGGAGAATTTGAAATGAAGAGCTTCTGTAAAGTGGTAACATGTTGAAGACCTAGAGTGAGAGAGTCTAGATAGAAAACTTATTCGAAACTCAAAGAATGAAGGCAATTAAGGCACCTCCAGTCCATGCAATCGTCATCATCCATAGCATCATCATCATCAATGCCATTTAACCGATTGAACTTGATAGTTTTTAGACCCCTTAAAACATAATTGAATTAACCTAGTTAATTAGCCAAGTGATTACTTAGTCCAAATTCCAAATCTAGGTTATCACAATCAAACAATCATATCATGCAAAGCAGCGGAAAGATAAATAACACAATGATATGATCACCCAGGAAACCAAACCGGTAAAAACCTGGGGAGGATTTAACCTAGCTATCCTCAAGGTAAACCTGAATTCACTATCCCCGTTTGACTTCTTATTGCTACCCACCAGTAGAACTTACTGACACGACCACGTGCAAGCTCTGAGACCACGAACTCCTTCTTTCTTGGATTCTCCAGCAAATACAAACACTCCCGCTTGTGTATCTTTAAGCTCTTATGGCAGCAACTGAATGATCATCAAGTTGTAGATAACATCTCCTCCTTGAAAACCCTAAGCTTTGTGTAAAGGAAAGCTCCTCTAAATCTCACAAGAGATTTACACAAAACAGAAAATATGAGCAACAATACAACTCTCAAGCAACCAAGACTTTAGAGAGGTTTGGGTACAAAACCCTAAAACCAAAAGAGGCACAAGAGGCACTCTAATCTCTCTCTCTTCGTCTCAAAAACGTGGCTTAGGGTTTCCTTTATATAGTGGGAGAAGTAGATCTGAAACCCTAATCCTTAATGGGCTTAAGCTGCTGTTTTGGTCGACTTAAAATTCTGAAGATATGATTTTCGATTGATCGAGCCTGTTCTTCGATCGATCGAACCAGGCAGAATATGAAGCCTTCTTCCTGCAGCTTGTATGTTCTTGAATCTTGACTTGAATCACCTTGAGCATTGTCTAATAAAACCTATAGACTCTAAGATCTATATCTAGACAAGTTTGTGTTCACGATTTGCCAATTGTTCTAAACATTTAGAACCTAACAAACTCCCCCTTTGGCAATTCGTGACAAAACTTTCATACAAAATGAAATGCTCAAATACAAGAACAACCCAATACAATAAAATGCCCATTACAACAAATTCAACATAACTACTATCCATTAGTTGCAAGTGTAGACAGCAGCTCAATTGAATCAACCTGTATATTTCCTAAAACACTAAACAAAGTGCATAAACGCATGTGTGACAGAAAAATAGTAAATCAACAAATATGCAAACTAACTCTCCCCCTAAGTTAGATACATCAAAAACAATGTTAACTCCCCCTAAATAGAACATTCTAGTATTTTCCACACATATTCCCTCATTTCATCTAAATCTCCTCCTTTTTGTCACGTATTGACAAAGACAACTCAATAAAGAGTAAACATACGCAATAAAGGATAAGAAAAAATAGAGAATTAGGGGAACACAAAACAATTCAACTCTATAGAAAATAGAGAGAACTCCCCCTATGAAGAGCAACAAAGCTTAAAAACTAGCTTCTCCCCCTATAAAAATAGGAAAAACAAAACAAGTTTTGGGAAAAACAGTTTTGGAGAAAAATATAGGAGGTGGGGATAAATAAAAAGACACAAACCAAAACTTAAAAACTAAGTTGAGGATACACAGGAAGAAAAATATTCTCTCTTTCAATAAAAGCAAACATGGCACTATGTGACCCATAAACAGTTGCATGAGTAGAAAAAATATTTACAAATTGATTATCTATCATATTTCTTAAGAAAAATATTTTTTGCAATTCACACATAAAAATAGCATATACTAAAAAGTACATAACTCAAAAATTAATCAATCAATTTTTAAATCAAGTTGAGTACCCAATTTAGCAAAGTGCATGCATGTTATGTGTGAAAACAATAAGAGATATGACTGCAAAACTGCAAGATGGATAAAAAGTATAATGCAATGCATGTGAATCCTAAACACATATGATGCAAAAAAAAATAGATTGGTCAAATACTTAAAAACTGAAAATTTTTCAGTTTCGATCGATCGAGCATCAATCGAATACCAATCAAGGCAAGCAGATTCAAACCAGAAATTGTTATCGCAATTTCGATCAGTCGAAAAATAGGTTCGATCGATCGAAAATCTGAAAAAAAAATCAGTTTTTTGAAAAACATAGCATTTTAATGCAGAAACTCCTCAAAGCACATTATATAATGAATAAAATGCATGAGTATGAGATGAAAAGTTTTTCGAAAACACTTGGATTCAACCCAGATCTTCCATAAACAATGTTTTTAATCATCAAAAACACAATTTGCATCAAAATCAAGGAACATATAATCTTGGATGACCACAACAAGATCACACACAATATAATGTACCAAGTTTAGCAAAGAGTAACTTGTGTAGTGTGTGCAACTAGTAAAAGCTTGAGATACAAGTGAGGTGATATGTGAATAGAAATCAAGCACAATTTCTACAAAATTCATCACATAGAATTTGAAAGAGACTATCACCTAAAGAGTTACATCATATAACTCTCACATCTCCTAGAAAACAAGCTTGCAATCATGTAAGTTTCTTGATTTTACCTCAAATTATACACACAAATTTTTATTGTTCAAAAACTTATTAAAATAGCCAGGATAATGTACACACCAATTTTAATTGATTGAATTAATTATAGCTCAATAATGTACACACCAATTTTAACATTAAAACTGAGGCTACACCTTATGTTCTTTTTGTGCATGTGATACACTTTCTCGAGCACAAATCTTATGATATGCACTAAGGTGTTCATGATTAGCTAGTAAACAGTGGTGAGATGGTTATTTATGCCTTTCTCAAAATGTTCAAGTCTGACAGTCAAAGACATGTGACTTTAAGATCAAGACAAAGTGATCAAAAACTATAAACATCTCCCACACAACATGCACTACAAAGCTCAAACTAGTAAAGTGCAATAAAAGAAGCTCATCCAAGCTAAACAAGGTACATAAACATGTTATGTAAAGATAATATGGTCAATCCTTGATTATAAATCCAAGATGTGAAATACAAAACACAAAAATCTTTTTGGTTTTTAAAAAATTTATGACCAAAAACAAAAAGCACACATTATGCTAAATGAACAATGCAAATGCAATGCATGACAGTGCTTAACTAAGCTATAAAGGGTATACAAATAAGAAATATCAATTTTTTAATTAACCCATGAGTACATGTACAAACTAGTACATACTCACACAAAATCAGAAATAGCTTAGCACTTATATAACACATACTATTCAAGTTTCTCCACAATGTCAAGCATGTTCTAAATCAAGAGAGAGATATCATAACTCATGTAATTCTCAAGAAAAATAAAACTAGACACAAAATAAAAATAAAAATAAAACTAAAAAACAAAACAACCAAAAACAAAAACAAAACATGTCCACAAACAATTGAAAGAATTAAATCAGGGACAAGTCAACAACACTCACCTTAAAGAATCTTTTCTCACCCATATAGCACGAGTCTTCGGCTTTGTAAGTGAAAATCCATGTGAAGCAGAGTGTATTTGAGAGATTATACCAATCTTCTGAGAAAGACTGAAATCCTGCAAATTCCTTTCACAAGCCAACAAGCTTAAATTTTTCAAAATAATATGAAACAATTTATATGGACTTATGGCAGGAGAAATATCATCACATATCCTAGACTGAAACATAGAATTTTTAAATTTCAGTTTATGACAATTAGGACGAATGTGACCACGGACACCACAAAAATGACAAACAGGAACAAATTTAGGAACATCAGTATTCCTAACAACAAGTCTAGTCTCAGATTTTGGTTTTTGCCTCAACAAAGAACAATTTGGTCTAATATGACCAACAACACCACAAAGGTGACAGGTAGGCACAAAAACAGATTTATTATGCTCTCTAATAGTAGGTTTAGACTTAGGTTTAGAAACTTCAGCGTCTACATCAGAACTTTTACCTTTGTCTAACCTAGCAAAATAAGCCTTTTCTTTATTATTCCTCTTAAAAGGAGGGATATAAACTTTCTCAGTTTTAGGCTTAAGAGAAACAGAAATACTTCTGTTATCAACAGCAGGCTTGGTACTAGTCAAATTTTCAATTTTAGCTTTAGATTCAACTAACTCTTATTCCAAGTTTTTCATCTTCTCATCTTGAGAGGAAATTTGATTTCTCACAAATTCATTCTTTTTATTAGATTCATCTAATCTAACAAACAATTCCTCTTTTTCAAGATTAGCCAATTTTAACTCTTCCTTGAATTTCTTAGCAATTTTCATAGATTTCAATAATTCTTTACGAAGAGTTTCACAAGCATCAATAAAATCAACAGAAGCATGAGCAGAAACATGATCAGAAAGACACTTCAAATTATCCATGACAACAGGGGTCAAGGATCAGCTCTTAGATCAAAAGATCTAAAACAAAAGAGCTACCTGCTCTGATACCACTTGATAGTTTTTAGACCCCTTAAAACATAATTGAATTAACCTAGTTAATTAGCCAAGTGATTACTTAGTCCAAATTCCAAATCTAGGTTATCACAATCAAACAATCATATCATGCAAAGCAGCGAAAAGATAAATAATACAATGATATGATCACCCAGGAAACCAAACCGGTAAAAACCTGGGGAGGATTTAACCTAGCTATCCTCAAGGTAAACTTGAATTCACTATCTTGAAAGAATCGAAGTTCATACAATAAGACTTACAAACTCCCCGTTTGACTTCTTATTGCTACCCACCAGTAGAACTTACTGACACGACCACGTGCAAGCTCCGAGACCACGGACTCCTTCTTTCTTGGATTCTCCAGCAAATACAAGCACTCCCGCTTGTGTATCTTTAAGCTCTTATGGCAGCAACTGAATGATCATCAAGTTGTAGATAACATCTCCTCCTTGAAAACCCTAAGTTTTGTGTAAAGGAAAGCTCCTCTAGATCTCACAAGAGATTTACACAAAACAGAAAATATGAGCAACAATACAACTCTCAAGCAACCAAGACTTTAGAGAGGTTTGGGTACAAAACCCTAAAACCAAAAGAGGCACAAAAGGCACTCTAATCTCTCTCTCTTCAGTCTCAAAAACGTGGCTTAGAGTTTCCTTTATATAGTGGGAGAAGTAGATCTAAAACCCTAATCCTTAATGGACTTAAGCTGCTGTTTGGGCCGACTTAAAATTCTGCAGATACGATTTTCGATTGATCGAGCCTGTTCTTCGATCGATCGAACCAGGCAGAATATGAAGTCTTCTTCCTGCAGCTTGTATGTTCTTGAATCTTGACTTGAATCACCTTGAGCATTGTCTAATAAAACATATAGACTCTAAGATCTATATCTAGACAAGTTTGTATTCACGATTTGCCAATTGTTCTAAACATTTAGAACCTAACAGAACTCCAAGCAATGTACAATCTTTAGCTCCACAAGACAGGTGAGATATGTCACGACTTTAAACAGAGGTGTTAGCCTTGACTCCTATTCTTTAAACTCTTGATAGAATTTAGATTTAATGTCCACTCATCTAGTAGAGACTTTTCATCCCTTATATAATGTAATGTCATAGACTATAATATAGAGAAGATAGAAATATGAAGTGGAAGAAGAAGGAAGTGAAGAAGCTATTCCCATTGTCTGTTGCAATGGATTCAACCTAACCTTTTCTAGATTTAGTTTTCTTTGAGATATACAAAACTAAATATTTAAGATTTTGGTGTGGCTGCCTGAAAGCTTTCTAATGACTTCTCAACATCGTTATTAATATTATGTTCATGATCTCATCTTAATATTGGCTTTTCAAGATGATACTTCCCTTTAAATTTGCAGCCTCATATTCTAATATCTTATCTCTAGTGTTCCATTAGGTTATTAAGTTGATTCAATTCCCCTAGTCCACCATCGTGCTTGGAAATTGATGAAGAAGGGCCCTTACTCACAATGAATAGTGATAATTCCAAAAGATAAGTCATTTTCCCTAATTCATGGGCATATAACTCAAATGATTACAGTTACTATTATCAAGATGCTTGAAACTGATCATTTTGTTTATATTGTTATTTTTTTTATAGGTGTTTATATTATTACTTATTTAGGCAATGTGTTGGTAATTGAATGGAAAATCAGTAGTTTAATGATTGCTTGGTTGTCTTAATTGAAAAAGATGTAACTGATAGCATTGGTAGTGAATCTATCATATAGCGATTTCAAAATATGAAAACGCGTGAATGGAAATTTTAAAACTCTATGAAAAAGCGTGTTTTTTTTTTTTTTTACGATGTCAATATTTTCAAGGTTTTTTTTTTCATTAAATTTAAGTTTTTTAACGACCATCCTAAAAGAAAATTTTGGAGCTGCCACTGGAAAAGGTACCACATTTTAGCCAACCCTGCCCCAAATTCACCCATATTAGGCCATGAAAAGTTATGTTAAAATACATGGTTGCTATAGTAAAAATGTAAATTTACACTGACACTATTCATTTTGTATTTACTTTGTTATTCTTTCTTTTCGTATCCTGAGAATGAAGAAAAAGAGTGGGTGATGGTTGCTGTGTATAAAGAAAGAAAATTTAAAAAAAAAAATTGATATTTTAATGAAATGTAGTCTAAAATAATCTGACATGAGGTATTTTGAAAAACAAGTAATGTAAAATAGAAAAAAAAAAAAGTTTTTATACTAAAATAAATAGAAATTTTTGCACAAATCGATGTTAATGCTCTTGGAGGTCTATAATACAAAATTAATAGCAGGGAAGATCTGTTTGCAGCCGAGCCAAACCTTAAAGGATATTTTTGCAATTTTAGCCTTATATAGTATGCATCTTGGATTTGGCCCATTTGGGAATAAACCAATAGTTGGTTTCTAAGTTCTTGTAGCCGAAATTGAAAAAACCCATCTCGAACGGCCCTAAAGAGAGAAACCCATCCTAACCAGATCACAAATCCAACCCGTTTTGATCACAAAATCCAGGAGGCTCCTTCACAATTCCACAATTGTCAATTGTAGAGAGCACCATGACCAAGTGCCATCTTGTTAAATTTAATCATGGGTAAGCAGCTTTTCCAACCACATTTTGAAAAAATTCAGTTTGGATGCAGAGAAAATCTCAGGCAAAAGAAAAGAAAACAAGATAATTAAAATCACATTTGGTTTTATGCTGTGATGAATTTAAGCAATTAAAATCGACTATTAATGAAGATGAAAAATATATATCATTAATCTCTTTGATTCAATCTGTACGACTCAATAGACAAACTCAGTATACATGGACCCTTCACAAACAACCCATTCATGTCTATTATCAAAA
>JARYZH020001677.1:0-23953 GCA_030021035.2 Notholithocarpus densiflorus | reverse complement strand
TGCATGGTCCTCGGACTCAAACCTATGGGGAAACTAACTACTTCAATGAAGATCTAAGTACTGGACAGAACTAAGGTCTTGCATGGTCCTCGGACTCAAACCTATGGGGAAACTAACTACTTCAATGAAAATCTAAGTACTAGACAAAACCAAGGTCTTGCATAGTCCTCGGACTCAAACCTATGGGGAAACTAGTTACTTCCAGAAAAACCTAAGTGTTAGACAGAACTAAGGTCTTGCATGGTTCTCGGACTCAAACCTATGGGGAAACTAACTACTTCAATGAAGATCAGGTATTAGACAGAATCAAGGTCTTGCATGGTTCTCAGACTCAAACCTATGGGGAAACTAACTACTTCAATGAAGATCTAAGTACTGGACAGAACCAAGGTCTTGCATGGTCCTCGAACTCAAACCTATGGGGAAACTAGTTACTTCCAGAAAAACCTAAGTGTTAGACAGAACCAAGGTCTTACATGGTCCTCGGACTCAAACCTATGGGGAAACTAACTACTTCAATGAAGATCTAAGTACTAGACAGAACCAAGGTCTTGCATGGTACTCAGACTCAAACTTATGGGGAAACTAGTTACTTCCAGAAAAATCTAAGTGTTAGACAGAACCAAGGTCTTACATGGTCCTCGGACTCGAACCTATGAGGAAACTAACTACTTTCAACAAAGGCCTGAGTGCTAAAAAGATTCCGAGCGTTGTGTGACTCCTCGGACCACAACCTTTGAGGAAATTAACGAGTTAGAGCATTCATCTGAGTTTCAAATACAGCCAAAAGGGAGTCTGGCACCTAAGAACACTTGCCATGTCCTTATTTGATAAAGATGCAAACAAACACAAGCCCATGAGCATCACTTAAGGCACTTTAAGGTACATTGAACGTAATTCCCCCTGCATAGTCAGTAGCTCATTGTTTCCTTGAGGTCAGTGAATTTTTGGAACATACTTCTGAATGCCCTTGCACATTGTGCTATGGCATTAGATCTTAGGATTTAAAAGTTTGTCTTCATAAGTGCTGCGCGCTTAGCATTTTTTACCCGTTATGATAACCAACTCATGAGGTATAGGATTCATGTTATAAGGTTATTGTCTTTTATAATCCATTCAGCAAAAGCAAGTCGTAATAATAAAGTGGCTCAATTGTTAATCAAAATCTAAGTGAAAATTATCGTTATGGACTTTACATTTTTTGGCTGCTGTTTCAAAAATGGAAAACAAGTTACACTGTTGAGACTGCTTAGCTAATAATCGAAGCACAAGTTATATAAATAACAAAACCCATCATAGCAACAATTAACACATGAAAAGGGAATTGCATATATTCAATCCAAGTGTTCCATTACAACAGTTCGAATATCTAAAAAAAAAAAAAACATGAGGCAAAAGCACAACAAAGGCAGCCTATTTCTTCAACTTGATCTTCTTTCCCCCCTTGGGAGGTTGGTCTGAAGCAGCCTCAGGGTCCTCGAGGCTTTCACCTAGGGGAATAGCCTGCAGAGGCACCACAAGGAGAGCTGTCTCCTCGGCATGAGGGGCCTAGACATCAGCTGAGGGCTTTACAGCGTCCTAGGGTGCTCCCTAGCTAGGGCCTTTATCTGTTTCGGTTACCCCGGAGGGCTCAGCCTCTTTGGCAGGCTCATCTGGAGGAGTTGAAGCAGGAGCAGTGTCAGGATGGCCTACCTCAACCACCTCGAGAGAAGTACCAGCCTCGGAGCTAGGAGGGCTTGGCTCTCGGATGGCAGGAGGGTAATATACGTTCTCTACCTTCCAAAGGTCAGATGAAGCCTTAACTTCAGCTTGTTTAAGGGCTTTATTCCATACCTGGGAACAATATTGCCTGCACACCCCAGGTACTTGAGCTTTGAGAGTGGCCTGGGTCTCATCCATTCCCAAGGCGTAAGCATCCTCCTCGGCTTTCTCCTTGGAGCTCTCGGCCTCTGTCCTGGCGAACTCTGCCTCTACCTTAGCCCTCAAGGCTTCATCCCTGGCCCACTCCACGGCGTTCCTGGCCCCCTCCGTCTCGACCAGCTTCTTCTTTAGATCAAAGATTTGCTCCTTGGCAATCTTCAGCTGATCCTCAGTTTCGATTAAGCGCCTCGTCTGGTCCTCGGCCTGTTTTTGAGCGCCAGCTAGGCCTGACTCAGCGCTATCTCTAGCCCTTGTCATTTCCTTTAGAGCATCCCTCGCTTTCAAGAGATCGGCCTCGGAGTTTTTAAAGGTCCACGCAGCGTCCAGGCGCTTGTCACGCTCAAGCTCCAAGGCCCTGCCCTGGTCGTTGGCTGCCTCTTCTAATCTGTAAGTGGCTTGGACGGCCTGCCAATCGGAACAATCTCACGGTGAGTCGAAAACTAAGGAACAAAAGTCAATGGAGTCGCAAGTGTTAGAAGTCTTACCATGCCCAAGTACCTCTTCATGCTGAGGAAGACCTCCTACCTCCTCATATTCCCCAACTCGGCTATATCGGCGGGAAGTAGCAGGCACCTCTCCAGTGCATCGGCCACGTAGGCACCTTTACCCCCTCGGAAGTCCCTGAGGGAGGCGTTTTCCATCAGAGGCTCCCCATGGAGCATTGGGGCAGGAAGCCAAGCCTGGGGCTCGGATGTGTGGCGACTTCCCTTTCTTGGCCCTGGTGCCTGACTTTCAGTTGTTTTGAAACTCGTCGGGCTTCATCTTCCTCCTGAGAGGAGCGAGGTTGTCCCCCATCCATGGGCTCTTTACCTTTGGAAGCCCTCTTCCTTTTTGGGTCGGCAGGATCGAGCCGAAGAGGCAGAGTCGGCTGAAGAGGAGGAGGAAGTTTGGGCCGAAGAGATGATGACTTTGACTGGGTGGAGGATGACCTAGTCTGAGCAGATTGAGACTTGGAAGGAGAAGGAAGCTTGGACTGTGGCCTCCCTAACGCATCTTTCCCCAGCTGGCCCTTAATCAGGTCAAGCAGGTCGGTTAAGGGTTTCTTCTTAAAACCCATCTCGGCCTGAGAAGAAGTCCCTACTGGTAGGAGATCCGCTTCAGTCAAACTGGGGTCGCCCAAGTCACCAGAGGGATCCTCGGATAGGTTAACTTGGTCGAATACGCCAAAATCGTCCTCGTACTGACCCAACTCAGCGACCTATTCTTCGCTTTCTACTCTTCCTCCCTCGGCCTCTACAGCTTAATGGGACGAGGAAGGGCCTGCCAACGGAGCGCCTTCTGGGACAGGGGATCCTTCAAGAAGCAAGAATCCGTGTTCTGCTACGGTGATTCTGTGAAGCCGAGGATCTTTGGCTCTGATCACGTACTTCGAAGCCAAGAATGATTTCTGGATGAGGTCGTACCCGAGGATCTTGTGGGCGGCTCTGACTTGGTTGTCAGCTTCGTTCACAAAGACCTCCGCCTTAAGAACGGTTCCCAAATCCTCCCGATTGACCAAGTGAAGGTGTCTTTCAAAGGCGCGGGGATCTACAAAAAGAAGGCATATTCATGTTAGCAATCGAACAAGGCAAGCTATGACAACACAAAGGATTAATCCTCTCCTACTCTGAATACCCCACCTGGTTCCCCCTCCACTGTTGGACAAGGAAGGCCGTCGTGCCACTCCCCAGACACGATGAGAAAGTCCTTATTCAATCCCTTGCTGGATTCGAGGAGGCACTGAATAAGCCGAACTTTATCATCTCTCGTCTTCATATAATAGGACTTACCCCTCAGGTGTTGGAGGTTATAGCACCAGTTTACATCATGATGGGTTAGCCTCAACCCCATCTTCTCGTTTAAGGCGTCCACACAACCCAGGATCCTAAACATGTTGACGGCGCACTGGGTGGGAGCTAATCGAAAATGCCTAAGATAATTTCTCATCACCGACCCCATAGGGATTCTCACTACTTCACCATCTTGCTTCCTAAAATACCACTCCCCTTCTTCACAGTATCTCAAGCCTACATTACTGGGAATCCTATAATCGGCGATGAATTTCTCCATTACCTCTTCAGACTCAACCAACTTTTTAAACCTACCTATCCCTAGAAGCGGCTAAAGGACTCAGGGAAGGACGAAAGAAAGAGAGGAATAAGAGAAAAAGAAACTTAGAAGAGAGAAAATATGAGTTAGAGAGAGTAGAAACTTACAAAAATGAGGAAAAGCTCTTCGGACAGGCTTTTTATGCTGAAAAGAAACGCAAGTTGGGCTGGAGATTTAACAGAACTCAGGATACGTGCGCAAGAACTCTTGAATGTGGAAGTAAAGAGGCGAATCAGTTCAAATAGGCATTTATACCTTCGATTAAAAATAACCGTGCCGGTTTTCCCGCTCATAAAGTTAAAAAATTCCCACCGTTTGATCACCATCACACCGTTGAACGTAGGGAGCACAGAGCCGCCAGAATTTAATGAGGGCGCGCTCCGTATACCAAAGCGTCAGGAATGTGCCTTGGACAAGCGAAAAGGCTCTGGCGCTGATGGAGGACAAGACTTGACAAGCCGTGACAAAGGCCCGAGGACACCAAAATCCTCCTCTCCGTTTGAGGAGCCGGACAGCTGAATTTTGAGGGGCTATTGTGGGGTCAAAGAGTTTGGCTACCCTGGCCCACTTTATACTAAGCCCAAGGCCCAAGTCGAGGAAGAAGAAATTCCTGAGGACGAACGAAGAAGGTCCGAATTGCCAAGAAGCATTGCCGAGGACAATCCTGTCCTCGGCAAACCAAAATCATAGAAGGAAAGAGCAGCACGCCATCAAGGGCAGCCTCGTAGAGCATCTCAAGAAACAGGACGAGTACAGTGGGACAGCCATGGGAGCTTGGCGGAGGAGCAATTCAAGGAGAAACTGTCACCTCCGCATTAAATGCCCACAACTAACATTCTAGCCGCATTAATAAGGAAATGACCCCTGAACAGTGCTGCTTTGGTTGCTGCAACTCACAGAAGATTTGGGACGGCGGCTGATGGGACAAGCACTCAAGTAGTGACCTGCATGATCAACAAATGGAGGGTTAGGATCAACTAAAAGGGGGTATATAATGTAAGGAATCCTCTAGAAAAAAGGATCGGAGGTTGGGAGCAAAAAACATTGTAGCAACTTGTATCATCTTTATAACCTTTGTGACCAAGTATTGAGGAAATAATAAGAACAAGTAGCTCCTCGGACAAGTGCCCAGGACAAAATTTCATACTTAAAACTCATTTTCTTGCTACTTAGTTGACCCATAACCATGTTCATTTGTTGTAATCCTCACTAAAACCTAGTTCTTAAACTCATTCTCTACAAATTTATTGTATTGGGTTAGTTGGGCCTGAGTCCACTCATCCAACAGCAGAAATGCTCAGACCCAATCACTACACAATCAATGAAATTATGTATTTTTTTAATTATTATTATGTTTTTCTTTTCTTTTCTTTTTTCCATTGATTAACTCCAAATATACAATCATTAATTTATGCTTCGTTTGAGAGTTCATAAGGGAATGGAATGTAATAAAAATAAATAGAATGTATTTAAGTAAAAAGTAATTAACATAATCTCATCAATTCACGTAAGTTTGATCCAAATCAAACCCTGAAGTCGCAATACCAAAAAAATAATGAAATCGTTCTTAAGATATTCACAAACTTTGTCACTCTCATATACTTTATGTTAGATTTATATAAGGTCATATCATATATGTATATTTACAATATATAGATATATATATATATATATCATATTTGTATAACGTCACATTAGCATTGAATACGTTTTTTTTATGAACATTAGCGTTGAATACGCGTTCGGTTATGTAAGCAATCGCTTTATCAATAACAAATCAATAGAATAGAAAGGTTAGTAAAAAATTACCGTACGCTCTTGGTGCGATGGTCATTTCACAAGTATAAGTGCTTGTGGAGTGTGGGGGGTAAGGGCCAGGGTTCAAGTCTCCAATAGGGAGCTTCACACACATATACACTTAGATTAGGCTAGAGTAAAATTCTATCTTGTATCAAAAAAAAAAAAGTTAGCAAAAAAAAAAAATCAATAGAATAGAAAACTTTAAAAGGATTAACTTGTAATTTTATTTTAAATTTTGGGGGTGAAAATAAAAATTTAAAAACATAAAGTGTATTAGTAAAAAAAAAAAAACAAAACAAAAACAAAAATGGAAAGAAAGAAAGAAGAAGCGGAAGTGAGCGTTACTTTTACGTGTTGGGGTGGAATAAATAAAGAAAAGGAAATCCTTTTATTCCTTTGACTTTGAGGCGAAGGAAGCGATTACATTGGACAACCGAGTAGCGTAGAATCGCCCCCTCTTCCTCCTCCCTCCCTCTCCTTGTCTCCTCTACCTTTCTCGTTCATTCTCAAATGGGGACTAGTAGTGGGGCCCTCTCTCTTCAATTCTTTCTTTGATTTTTCCAAACAAATTTGATATACACAGTTGCAGAGCAGAGTAAGAAAGATCAAAGCAGAATGGGATTGCTGTCGAATAAGATCGAGAGGGAGAATCTAAAACCTGGAGATCATATCTACTCTTGGAGACACGCCTATATCTATGCCCACCACGGTGCCTTTTCTATTTCCTTCCTCTTTTTTAGTTCTCTCTCTATCTCTATCTCTATCATTACTATGATCTAGTAGTAATTTTTCTTGCATTTGCTTCAATACCCATATACATAATAGGATCAATTTTGTTGTCTTTTTGTTTATTTTTGTGCTAACAAACATCATTATATTTTTTCTAATCTTTCCCGTTTGATTTGTGTGCATGTGGACATATTAGTTCACAACCCCACCTCACAAATTTTGATGGGATTTTAGTTTACTATTTTTTGAAGCTGGGCTTGTGGGACCCAAATCTTCATTTTTTTCAGGAAAGAACAAAAAAACATAACTATTTTAAGATTAAGGAACATATATCTGGCTCCATTCAATTAGGTGTTATATGTTCAATGTGTTCTGTCTTTTTCACTTGGAAGTGCTGTTGTGTTGTGTATCTTTGAATGGGTATTGGAGGCTCTTCGAGTTGGCCCTCAAATTAATATTTTCGTTGGATTATAGACTTATAGCTGAACTATTGGGGGTTGATTTCGATGTTGAATTCCTAATCGATGCTTAATTACCTTTATCTAGTTATACTAACAGTTCAAGGTTCTTTGTGTTTGATTGAATGAACGTGATTGCCTTTTTTTGGAAATTGTTTTCTACAGCAAGAATTGATTTTTAGTTTGCTTGATGTATGTTTTGTACAATTTTAGTAATTTCAACTTTCAAGTAAAAACAACTAAGATACTTTCCTCCTTCCTGAAGTTGACTTGTTACAAGTTGTTTGACTAATGGTTATTAAATTCACAATTTACTAATTACTATCAGTTTAAACTTTTGGATTAAGTGGTACTTTAGATCAGAGCAAATGGTTTTGAGTTCAAACCCTATCTCCACTCTACCTACCCTTTAAAATTAAAAAATCTCACATGTTGGATCACACTTATTGAGGGAGAGTTTGGGCCGCACATGTGAGGAGGGTGTTAGACTAATGGTTAAGTAATTAAATTCACTGTTTCCTATCAGCTTCAAGTTTTGGGTTAAGTGGTAATTTATCACAAGTTAATATATGTAGATTAGAATATCCAATGATCAGTATCATCATACTGATATCTACATTGATGGGGATGAGTTCAACATATGCAAGACTAGCTCTTTCTCAGTTCGTTGTTTGTTGACATTGTAATTTTTTGATAAATTGATTTGAAAGGGAGTAATAATGCTTTGCTTGAACAATGCCCCATATGCCTTTCCAAGCAAAATAATTTGTGTTAAGAATTAGATGTAGAATGGTAATCTAGGGAGTATAAAGATTGATAGTAAGCAGATACACTGACATGTTTGAAATTGATAAGAAAGAGAGTTAGGTTTTACAAGAAAAATACCCATTATGCTTTATCAGCGGCTTTATGTGTGTCATGCAGATGGGGAGGTTGGGCTAGGGGATACAAATGATTGGAGCAAGAAAATATGTTCCATTGCCCTTTTTTTCTTTAAACCTAATAGTTCTTACTAATAAGATTGGAGGGTAGTGATTCTTCTGGGAGATTTATGTTAATGAGGTTGACAATTACTCCCTTTTTCCCCCCAATAAACTGTATAAAAACATGAGACTTTAGGTCAGTTTTTCTTATGCCATATAATGCATGGCTATTAAACAGTAACATGTTCATTTATTGACTATAACTAAGAATGTGAGGTTGTAGATTGTAAAATTTGGAAAGAATGAGCTCAAGAAGCAACCTTTTTTATGATAACCTGCTGTAGCACCCATAATTATGAGTGGGTGAAAGATTCTGCCCCTAAATCTCATTTTTCTTTTCCCAATTCTGTGGATTCTTTTCATTTTGATTTCTATTCTTAGATTTGGTTCTCTTTCATACTTGTGTATTGTTGTTGCATCCCTGAGCCTCTACATAAAAGGTGATTTCACTGGCAGAGGCCAATAACTAAAGGATTTAGTGATAAATATTCTCCAAGTAAGTTCCACAAAACATGGTTCAGAGTTGCTGCAGTTGCAAGCTTCTAAAACAAAAGCTTGCTTTTGAATTCTATACTAAGAAGCACAAACACGTTAAACAACCCCCCCCCCCCCCCCCCCAAAAATGTTGAGGGCACTCCTGCATGCGTATCCTCATTATGTTGGGAGAAAAACATGAGTCTCCAAGTGACAATTTTTCAATGAAAGTTGCGGACAAACCACATATTAGACCAAATAAAATGGCTGGTATAGAATTACACTTATAGCCAGTTTATATTCCTTTTATTTTTTAGCTTTTACATCTTAAATTTTTTTTTTTTTCACTTATTAACTTCTTAAAAGTTCACTCTATTAGATATAATGAGGATCTTTCTTGGTTTTGTATACGAATCTTAAACTTGATTGGTAGTATGACTTTGCCAACCTTTCTACTCTTTTACAACAGGGATATATGTTGGTGAGGGAAATGTTATCCATTTTACTCGGGGAGGAGGCCAGGAAATTGGAATAGGAAATTTTTTAGACCGCATCATTGTGAGCTCATCACCTTCTCGTCCTTCAGACAATCCATGCCCAAGATGTGGTGATCAATCAAGGCTTGATGGAGTCATCTCTTCCTGTATGGATTGTTTCCTTTCCAGAGGAGAACTCTACATCTTTGAGTATAGTGTCTCCCCAGCTCTCTTTATTGCCAAAGCTCGTGGAGGTACCTGCACTCTTGCTTCTTCTGACTCACCTGAAGAAGTTATTCACCGTGCTTCTTATCTCCTCCAGAATGGTTTTGGTTGCTATGATATTTTCAGGAACAACTGTGAAGACTTTGCAATATACTGCAAAACAGGCCTGCTTGTGTATACTGCCATTAGTGTGGGCCGGAGTGGGCAGGCAGCATCCATTCTTGCTGCTGCTAGTGCTATCCTTTCTTCGCCACTTCGATTTCTGACTACCAGTTTTGGTGGTCTGGCAGCTGTAGGTTATGGCATGTATTGTTTCAGCCGTTTGGTTTCTGATATGGGAGTACGGCGTGATGTCAAAAAAGTTCCAGTGGAGATACTTGTTTCCCGCGCTGTCTCAGATGAGTCAGAGGCTGTAACTGAGATGGCCAAGGCAGACTAGTCTTTTGACATGGGCAGGTGTTATATGTGTGGTTTGCAGGAATTTGGTTATTATGGTGGCAATTTAGGACAGTTTGCTTTTGCTAGCCATTGTTTACTCTTGTAATTATGAATGTGTAAACTGGTTCTCCATTTAAACAATTGATTATTTTTAATTATACAATATATTCAATTTTATGTGGTATGTAATTTGGTTTGCCTCTTTAACGACTTATTTGATGTTTTTCGAATAACCATGTCTGTTAAGATCCACAATATATTCAATTTTATATGGTATGTAATTTAGTTTACCTCTTTTACTTTCAATTTTGCTGCTAGCAGCTCTGCAGTTTCTATGCATCCTTCTCTTCCCATCTGGGGTTTCATATGGGTAAAGATGATTTATTTTTCAAGCAAAATCTAACGCGGAACAACAAAACCCAGTTATAAAAGAAATTTTTCTCTAATCTTGGTCCACAAGTAATAATTTACTTATAAAAAAAAAAAAAATCATGCAAAGAGAGAGAGCAACTTGTTTTGCTGCTTGTATCTTCAGCTTGAGGATTACAGACAGTGGGTTGATTCTTGAGTGCACGGTAAAAAATGTATCACCCAATCAACTTGAGCTTGTGCGTATGGCAGCTTTGGAACAAACTTTTATTTACTTAGCCTTAAAGGTAAGACAAAGTAGCTTTTATTATGTAGTGAATTCATAAATTGTATGAAGGTGTAATGTTTACTGGAAAGAATATACCATTTGACATGCCCATCACAAAAAGTTTTTGAAGGGTTGAAACTTGAAACCTTCCATGCTGAGACAAATTTAAGCTAGTTTGGTAGTGCTGTCTAACACGGATCTCAAATCTCATCTCTCAAAGCTCTTTCGACCAATTGGTTCTATAATTTTACTGACATCGCTAGAGAAATATCTGGAATGTCTTATCCTTCGCCATCCACAGACAATTTGAGGTCATATAGATCGAGAATGAACTCGTTGGGCTTGTTTAAGACATTTCATATTCTTGATTTTTGACACTTCTAAACACTTATTAATCTAACAGAGTTTTATCGATTAAATTGGTAAGGACATTTGAGGTGTCCACGGGTCGATCTGGGTCGGGTTTGTGCCCAACTCGGAACCAACCCGACGGAATTGGGTAGAGCAAAATCTCACCTGCCGCCGACCGCCAGAGTAGACAGGTCGGGCGGATCAGACCTTCAACGGGTGGCGGACGGGTCAGTCGACGTCATAGATCTGAGAAAACGATAAGGAAACTGTGAAAAAACAGTGAGAAAAACTCAAATCCAGCGAAAATCTCATCGAAATCTATGAGATTTCACCAAATCCAGCGGAAATCTCACCGGATTCGATGAGATTTTGCCAAATCTAGTCAAAATCTCATTGGATCTACTTGAAATATTGCTGGAATCTAGGTTTTTTCGTCGAGATCTGGAAAATTTTCACTGAAATCTAGGTTTTTTCACCGAAATCTAGAAATTTTTCGTCAGAATCTGGGTTTTTGTCAAACGGTTTAGGTTTTTCGGGTTTTGGGGGAGGGAAACCGAAACCAACCCACCAGAGTCGGTTTCTGGTGGAGAAGACCTACCGCCAACTACCGGAGTAGTCGGGTCGGTCAGTGTCAGATCGGATCCGGTCGGTTTCTTCGAGTGGGTTGGGTCTTCGGATGGGTTTAGGCAGCCTTAGCTGCATATGATATCTTTTCGATCACTAAGAAAATCAACTAAATTAAAAGAAATAAATTATGAAAATAACAAAGTTTGGCGTGTTAGAAAATTATTGAATACTCTGGGAATACCATAAATTCGTACTCCCCCCTCTTACATGAATTGTGAGTCCCACCATAAATTTAATTAGTGAGACCCACAGTTATGTGAAAGGGAGAAGTACGCATTTATGGTACTCTAAAAATATCCAATAATTACCCTGGCATGTTTGTCAGCTAAGCAACAAGACTGGTCTTGCCCATCAAATGAAAGGCTTGAGATTTGATATTATAGATAGAACAATATAGAATATTGAAAAAGGGTGCTTTAGACATTCATGGCCCTACATAAGTACATGAATCAATGCAAACATGGCATTACGCAAATGGAGATGACAACAAAATCACAACAACAACAATAATAATAATAATAACAACATTATCTCACAATACTAATATCATAAAATTAATGGTGCTACATGAGTACTTAAGTAGAATTCCGTCAAAACTTAATAAATAGTAGAGTAAAATAGAGGAAAGGGAAAAATAAAATAACAAGCAAGACATTATGTAAATTGATATGGTATAATAAATAAAGTTGGGTATAATATTATGTAAAGTGGTGTGCTATAATAAAATAATAGGCAAGACATTATGTTGGGTATATTGTAATGACATGATCGAGTCTAGTTTTAGCTTCTACATTTTACAACCACCTCATCCCAACCACAAGACTGTCTAGACAAACAGTCATTAAGGAATGCGGCATGTGTACAAGTAGGGACGGAACTACTCAATGAGTTGTGGGGGTCATGACCTCCCCAAAATTTTCAATAATTAAAAAATTACCCTCAAATTTAGTTAAAATTTTCAAAAATATATGTATGGCCTCTCAAAATTTTCACATAATTTTTAAGTAGTACTCTTAAATTGGATAAATTTTATGTTTGTTATTACTTTGGCCCCCTCACTCTTAAAATTCTAGTTCCGCCCGTGTACGAGAGAGAGAGAGAGAGAGAGAATTATTGAAACGGTTCCTCAATGTTAACTTCTTTTGAAATAATCTTTGCAAGCCCCATCAACAGATTAGACAGACAATTGTCTCACATGGATTCCGTATAAATACATATAAAAACACATATACAGCAACAATAGGAAGTAGGAACCGTGAAATTACAAGAGTTGACAACACAGTTTTTTTAATTGACACAGATATGAAAGATGTTTAAACACCACTTGCCTAAGCAATTTTCTCTCGCGTGAGATATGAAAGATGTTCGTCGTGTCAAAAGATCTCCATCTAGTTTGGCCAGAAACCACCTCCATCAGGCTTCTTTACAAGAATCTGATTGTATTCTGGTCTTGATGTCTGCAATTGATTTTATCAATTTTTAGAATTAATCAAAAAGCAAAGTAAAAGACAAGAGAGTGGGAGAAGGGGTGGAAAGGGGGGAAGTAGATAACATAAGCTTTCACCAGGAATTTCATCACACAAGAAATGTCAGTCATGAATTAAAACATCAAGATAATGAAAGCAGGTGAGAAATGGAAAGAGGAGGATTCACATTTCAAGGGTAACCCTTCTTAAGATACCCATGTATGATCATTTTCTTCTTAAAGGGTGGTTTTAGAACGAAAATAAATCTGCAGGTTCAGCAATATAGTTTGGATATGTCAATAAAGCTAGCACTATGATAAATCCTTCCTAGTTCTTTTCAGTTGAAAATGGCATCCCACTATTAAGGAAAATAGTAATCATAATCATATCTCCTTGAATTTTAAAAATGGTGGTTGAGATATTTTTACATGCTTTGTGACTGGATGACCACACTATGTGGCCATTCCTTCTCTAATTTTCTTGAGGTCCTAGATTGTTGTACTTTTGTAGATTTCTCACTTTTAAGTACACCTCCCCTCCCCTGTACTTTTTTTGTAGTCTTAATAAAAATAGTTACTTACTTATCAAAAAAGAAATGGTGGTTGAGATATTTTTAACAAGGTAACTATGAACTAATAACTACTAGAAGGAGAAAAAGAGGGAAGAAGAAAAGAATGAGAGTCAGAGGGAAGAAAATTAGGAGAGAGGAAGAGAGACCAACTGAAACTGCTGCCTTTATATGTTTATTATAGATTTTCTCTTTCGCAACACCCAGAAATTTGGTTCATATAAAACATCAAAACAACCTTCCACAGCACCCATACTAGCAAGAATCATGATTTTGCAGCACTAATAACTAGACTAGAGAAATATCACTCAGGTTACCATTTGGATTTGCGGATTAGGAAGCAAGGTATTTTGATTGTGGTCTACGGTATAAATTCTATGAATGAAGGTATAACCATACATTGAGGTTTAAGTGATAAGGAGCAAAGAGTGTATTCGTTGGAAAAGAGAAACAGAGATGCATACTCCAACAGAATTAAGTTCCATCTAATTTACATGGAATCAACTATACAACATGTGCAAACAAGCTCTAGCTCAAATAGCACATCCTCCCTTTTAAGAGTAAGATACAGCATAAGGCCGTGGTTTCAAGACCCACAAGGTGCGTTGTGCATGTGTAATTTTCCCAAAAATAGAATTCACACAACTCGTCCTTCACCAATCCACCCAATAAAAACCAAACCTTAGTTCCAAACTTTTGCGATTGGCTATTGGATCCTGAACTAACTAATCAAGGTTGGCCACATATATTCTTTTTCGTCATTCTATTCTATACAAAGTTATACTCCCTATTACCTCCCTAATTGACATGTCCTTTTTTATTACTTCAATCAACTCACTCCTTCCACCATTCTATTTTATTGGGTGTACTAATGTATTCCTCTATCTTTTCTTTTCTTTTTTCATTCCCTCGACTTGAATCAACTCACTCATCCTCAATGTTGAACATGACCAAATCATCTCAAACAACTTTCCCCTTACCATTTCATCAATAGGGGAAAATTTCCTCACTTTTCACCCTATCTTTGTGTGTGTGTATTTTCACTAATCCATCTAAACATTCACATTTCAACTACACTCATTTATGAACAAGTCACTTCTATATAGCCCATGTCACAACACGTTTTTTTTTTTTTTTTTGAAACTCTTTTAAATTCATAGCAATTGTTTCCCATTTCATTCCATCATTGAACCTACAAACTCACTCATCATCTCATGACCTTGTAATCTCCTAGACCACCTAACATTCTGTACAACTACATATACAACAACATTGCATTTACAGGATCCTATGTTTCAATTATTTGTTCTATGATATTAAACTTACCTTCAAGCGAACAACAAAAGATTCATAAACCCAATATTTAAAAATTTGTGCTCAGATTAACGTGACAACAAATTCAATCAATTTAAATCCAAACTTTAACAAATCTAGATTAAAATTTAATCCGATTCATCCAAAAAACAGACAAGATTATAAAACATTAAAAATTGCAAAGAACATAGAGAGAGAGAGACTGACAAGATCTTTGAAGAGGAGAAAAGCGATGAAGAAGAAAAGAAAGAAGAGGATCTCAAACTCAGCGAATCTGACGAAATCGAAGACAGCATTCACCGCACGAGTCATTGCTGACTCCTCCTTGTTCCTCATCGTCCCACCTACTCGCCTCCCCATTTCACCTATGAAACGATGTCGTATGTTGTATGGGTAATGGTTTAAGGACAGAAAGGAAGCTTGCAAATGTTCAATGTTCAATGTTCAATGATCAATCTCAATCCTCTCTTTCTCTTTGATTTGCCTTTTGCCCCCTTTGGCTTGGCTTTGGTGATTGGTGATTGGTGATTGGTGATTGGTTTTGGTGGTCAAAGCTTGCTACTTTTCAAAATTGTCCCACGCTCCTACAATATGGCCTCACAGGCAATGGTGCTCCTCCTCACATATTATTATTTCCTCCTTAATTATTTGACTTTAACGAATAGGCTTAAATGCCTGGAACTTACATTTTAGCATCATACCTTTTTTGTCCTTGCTTTTCTATTTTATTGTTTTTAGTTCCTAAAATGAAAAATTCATCCCATTTTAGTTCTTATTGTCATCTCATTAACGGACATTACCTACATTGCAAATGGAGTACACTGTGCTATTAAAATAATAATAATTTTAATTTTAATTAATATTTAAAAAGTCCATGTTAGCATTTAAAACAATAAAAAACACACATTAGGAAAAAAAAAAATTTTGAATTTCTATTTTTTTTTAAATAAAACAAGATAATTAAAATTTTCTTCCCAAAACATGACTCATATTCCTAGCAAATTAATCCTTATTTTCTTTTTTCTTTGTCTTTCTTGTACTTTCTATATAACCAAACACATCAAAATTTAGATTAATAGTAGTTTAAAAAAAATTTATTAAGTATTTCTTGGCAACCAAATCCAGCAAATTGTCATTCACAAACACGAAAAATCCTCACACTCACACGTTCAGAAGAAAAACTTCAACCCCAACACTTCCTTATCAAACCGATTCCCCTACCTTTCCTCAAACTTTCCTCTCTCTCTCTTTGTCTCTCTCTCTTCCAAAACTCTCAGATCTCTCTCTAACTCCATGGTCGGCCTCCTTTGCTCATTGCCTCCGCTACCACCACAATCGACGGTGGTTCTTTCTTTTCTTTCTCTGATCGACCCACTCTCTCTATCTCTGGATTTCACTCAAACCCAAACCCAAATGGCTCAAGCTCATCCTCTCTAAACTTGGAAGCCTTTCTCTCTTTCTCTCTCTCTCTCTCTCTCTTAGATAAGTAGGTCTCTCTCTCAGATCGGTGGGTCTCTCGCTTTCATCTCTCTATCTCTAAACTCGGTGGTGGAGATAGATGGTGGTGTATTCCGATGGTGGGTTTATAGGTTGTGATTTTTGTTAATCTGGGTTTGTGGCGGATTGGTGTTGTGATTTTGTGGCAAATTTGTGGGTTTATGGGTTGTGATTTCGAAGGTCCAGTTTGAGAATGGTGGGATTTGGAGGATAGTGGAGATCGGTGAGTTTCCAAGTTGGATATAATTTTGTGTTTCGATGGATCGGTGGGTTTCCAACTCGGAGATTGGTGTTGATTTTGTGAACAAAGAGGATGCAGATCTTTTGATTTTGGTTGGTGTATGTTGGGTTCAAATTTATGGGTATGCAGATCTGTTTCTATGTTCAATTTTGGTTGGTGTATGTTGATTCTGGGTTTTGAATTTTGGTTGGTTTATGTTAATTTATGGATTTGGGTTGGTTTATGTTATTATTGTTTGATCTAAGTTTTGAATTTTGATGTATTCGGTTATAACGAAAGTACTAGAAAGACAAATAAAAGAAAAGAAAATAAGGATTAATTTACTAAAAACATGAATAACATGAACATGAACATGAACAGTCATGGGAAGAACTCAAAGAACATAAACAAATATGTTCTTCCAACAAAATAATGAAAAGAAAAGAAAATTATTTTAATTGTTTAAAATAATTATTTAAAAATTTAAATAATAACTAAAATTTTATTTCTTTCTAAAAAAAAACTAAAATTTTATTTTATTTTAAAATAATTAAAGAAAAGAAAAAAATTATGACGTGGCTTTTTTTAATATTTAAAATGCTGATGTGGCACTGTTTAAATGTCAAATAACAAATTTTATTATTATTTTAATGGCCACATAGGCATTCTGAGTGTCAACTGTACACTTTGTTTGCCACGTAAGCTATTTTTCGTAAGTAAAATGACGGTAGAGACCAAATTGATAACATTTTTTATTTATTTTAGGGACTACAGGCATTAAAATTAAAAAAGAATGGACCAAAATAGAAATAAGGTCAAAATGTAGAAACCAAAAGTGCATTTATGCCTAACAAATAATATAGCAAAATTTTACTATGTACCCATTACAAAGGTATTGTCAATCGTGGTGGTAGGCTTATGGTCTTGGGCGTGACTTAAACTTGAAGCTATCAAATTCAATTCACCACATTATCGACCCATTGAGTTTTTGAGATATCTCATCGCAAATAGTGGAATAGCTTGGTCAAAGGCATGGTCATTACTTCCTTATATATATGAAAAAGTTAACACATGTGGCATTGATTTAGGAAATAATTTTAGTTTTTTTTTTTATGGAAAAAGAAAAAAGTTTTTGATGTTATTTTTATTTATTTTTTCTCATAAAAGTAGTATCAAACTTTCCTAAAATGATTCATTAGCAAATTTCCTAAGAGTACTCATTAATCGGACCCATATATCTATACTATATATCTATACTATATATATATATAAAAGATTCCCCTCTTTGAACTGGACTTTTTTGTGGTTCAAAAACATCCTCATTAATAAAGGGTAACTTCTCTTAGAAATAGGGTCATAAATGTCAAATAACAAATTTTATTTTGAATTTAAAAAGAAAACTCCTAAAATTTAGGATTTTTTTTTTTCCTTTATGTTCATCTTTTTATTTCCTAAAATTTAGCCATTTTTTATTCACTTTTCATCCGAATAAAAGTAAAACACTCCCAATTTGAAAAATAAAAAACTAAAGGAACTCTTAAAATTTAGCCTTTTTTCCCCTCACATTCATCTTATTTTTCCTACCCAAACTTTTCTCTATATCACTACACCACTTTTAAACACACATTTAAAAAAGAAATTACAATTACTACTTATCTCTAGAGTTTATCCTTTTTATTTGTTTGAAAAAATAAAAAATAAATAAAAATTTTCAAATTAAAATAGATACAAATTATTAACCTTTACCCAAAAAAGTAGAAGAGTTTTTCAACACGCACAACGCTCGTGCTTAGAGGCTAGTGTGTGTGTACCAAATAAAGAAAAAAAAATGCTAAAACTACTAAAAATGTTACTAATGTGACAATAGAATGATTTGTGATGTTTAAAAATATAATAAATGAATATTTAAATTATTTGTTGTGATTGGTAACCTATCAATTTTTAAGGTTTGTGTAGTCAAATTTGTAGAATTCCTAGGCCCTATCATCACTTACTTTGAAAATATAATAAATGAATCTCAATTATTTTCTAAGATTGGTGACATGTTAGTATGTAAATGTTATGTAGTAAATTTTAGACTAAATAAAGTGTAAATCACACCCTTGAAGTTTGGGGGCATTTTGATTTTTTTTTTCTCCTAACGTTTCAAAATTTTGATTCACTCCCTTAACATTAGAGGGACATTTTGATTAGCAGCACTTCTGTTAATGCTTATGCTAATGTGTCCATTAAGTGACATCTAAACATTCCATACATGCTAAGTGATCAAATTGAATCATGTCACGCTGAATTTATCTATCATATAATTAAATAAACTAAAAAAAAAAAAAAAAACCTTCACAAATTAAAATAAATCCTAAAATATAACTCCTTATCTCAGCTCATCTATATAAATATATATATATATATATATATATCTATATCTATGTACATATTGGGCCGATGGCCCAATCCGAGGACATGAAGTAGTCCGAGGAGGGGTGAACATTATCATGGGAGTTCGTGTTAGTAAGTGAAGAGATTAGTTTTGATCATAAGGGTCCACGAGGGTAGTCCGAGGATGAATGCATTTTCGACTGAACAAAGTCGAGGTCCGAAGGGGTGGTCTGCCATCCAGGGCAACGTTCCAAGAAATTCTATTGATAAAGATATGCGTTATGGACGTACAGGACAAATGGGAGCTAGGAAATATCTAAGGGAAAGTTGCTACCATTACATTGAATGCTCTGTAGCTAACTCTCTGACCGCATTAATGAGGAAGTGATACATGAACAATAGTTATCAGCCTTACAGCTACTCCCTAGAGACTTCAGGAATGTGCTGATGTGACAGGGATCAACACCAGCAATCTAATCTATACGTGGAGGGCATATATGAAAGGGAAAAGATAGTATAAAATAGAAGGGAAGCCCTGAGAGAAGGGAATCGAGAAATTGAGAGGAAAACACTGTAGCAATCAAGAATTGAACTTGTAATCAAACTTGAAAAGAAATATATAAGAACTGATCTCCCCGGATTGTGCCGAGGACGATTTTCTTTAAATTAAACCAGTCTATCTTTATTTTCTTATCATTTGGATCCACCTTACTTGTTGTCTAACTCATTAAAGCTCAGTTTTCCAATCCACTCTCTATAAATTTATTGTATTGGGCTTTTTGGGCCTAAACTCTTCCATCCCTTGGGCAAGGGACTCAAATTGCGTCCTTACATATATATATATATAACCGAAACCTCTGAAACTCTCACAATTTTTCATGCCAGCACAATATATTTAAATAAAATTATCATTTTATTTAAATAAAATTATTTTTGTTTAGTCCAAACTTAACAAGGAGTAAAACTATATCTCTCTAACAAGTCTAACTTAAACTCAAACTCAAACATTGATAATTTATCTCAACAATTTTACACATCAGCATTACTTAAATAAATATTAAAAAAATAATTCAATCCGGTAAACACTTATTTATGTACAATCCAATTTAATTCAATGTAGGAAAAGACTTTACCCGAATGAATATATGCCGAATATTCCCACAATTGCAAGTGCAGAGAATTTAAACTAAAATACAATAGATTTTGCCGTACAAAATGAGTGCTATGGATTTTTTTATTTTAAATCCCAGTATTAAAATATAAAATATCACTACAAAAATAAGATAATTTTCTTAACTATTCTCATTAATTTAGTCCTATATTAAATAAATATTATAATTAATTAATGAAAAAAAAAAACCCTAATGCAGGTTAGACTTCTAGCCAAATACAATAACACTCTCCCACCATCTCTACTCTCTTATATTTAAGAACTGCTTGGGTAGAAGACCTAAAACCCAAAATACAAACGTGTAAACCAAAAACTATTTGTGGAGAAGATGAGATCTAAAAGCAACAATTGATGAACCAATTCATGGCTCACGATCCCAACATGATGAACTTCTCTGAAGCTAACTTCATGTAAGATCAGGAAACAAATTAAGAAAGAACAAATCTTTTTAGTTCGTAGGTGTTAATAAGACTACATTTAGTTCCAATTTTTATTGCTTTGGGTTTAGGATTTGTTTACAAATTTAACAAGTCCAACTCAAACTCAAACTCAAACATTAATAATTTATCTCAACAATTTTACACATCAGCATTACTTAAATAAATATTAAAAAAATAATTCAATCCAGTAAACACTTATTTATGTACAATCCAATTTAATTCAATGTTGGAAAAGACTTTACCTGAATGAATATATGCCGAAGATTCCCACAATTGCAAGTGCAGAGAATTTAAACTAAAATACAATAGATTTGGCCGTACAAAATGAGTGCTATGGATTTTTTTTATTTTAAATCCCAGTATTAAAATATAAAATATCACTACAAAAATAAGATAATTTTCTTAGCTATTCTCATTAATTTAGTCCTATATTAAATAAATATTATAATTAATTAATGAAAAAAAAAGCCCTAACACAGGTTAGACTTCTAGCCAAATACAATAACACTCTCCCACCATCTCTATTCTCTTCTATTTAAGAACTGCTTGGGTAGAAGACCTAAAACCCAAAATACAAATGTGTAAACCAAAAACTATTTGTGGAGAAGATGAGATCCAAAAGCAACAATTGATGAACCAATTCATGGCTCACGATCCCAACATGATGAACTTCTCCGGAGCTAACTTCATGTAAGATCAGGAAACAAATTAAGAAAGAACAAATCTTTTTAGTTCGTAGGTGTTAATAAGACTACATTTAGTTTCAATTTTTATTGCTTTGGGTTTAGGATTTGCTTACAAATTTAAGATTTTGATCATGTGCTATCCAATATTAGTTTTGGCCTTTTGGGTGTTTTTAGATCTATCATATGATGAATCTTTGTAGTTCGTAGGTGTTTATGGCTAAAAAGACTATATGCAATTTCAATTTTTATTGCTTTGGTTTTAAGATTGTTTACAAATTTAAGTTTTTTGATCATGTGCTATCCAATGTTAGTTGTGGGTGCTTTTAGATCTATCAAACTTCAATTTTTGGTTGGATTTATAACAATATAGTCACATATTTTTTTGTTTTGTTTCTATAATTTGTAGGTTCTGAATCTTTTGATTCTTAACTCTTTTTGCCTTTTGGAAGTTTTAACATATGTATTTTTGGGTTCATTTTTTTTGTAATATTTGAAATTGTTGGGAAAATTTCTACAATTATAGCCATGGATGATTTTTTTAAAGGTAACCCATATTTTTCTTATATTTTTCTATTGTGTAGTTATATATACATTTTGTTTTGTTTCAATAATTTCAAAATAATGAATTTTCTGATTCTTTAATATTTTTTGGCATTTCAAAAGTCTTAACATATGAATTTTTGAAATATTATTTTGCAATATTGAAACTATTTGACAGATTTCCATGGCTATAGTGATGAATTATTTCTTTTAAAAGTAACACTATAGTCACATTTTTTTTTTTTTACGTTGTTTCTAATTTGTAGGTTTTGACTATTTTGACTCTTTAATTTTTTGTCATTTTGGAAGTTTTAACATCGATATTTTTGGGGTTTTTTTTTTTTTTGTAATATTTGAAATAATTTGGCAGATTTTAACAGTTATAATCATGGATCATTCTTTTGAAGATAACACATCTTTCTCTTATGTTTCTCTATTGTGCAGTCACATATATATTTTGTTTTGTTTCAATAATTTCTAGACAGTAAATCTTTTGATTCTTTAATATTTTTTGGCATTTTGGAAGTTTTTATATTTGAATTTAATTTAAACATAAAAGACTGGAATAATTTATGTGATAGTATAGTTTCATAATCAAGTTAGGATTTTATGTTTACTCAAAAAAAAAAAGTTAGGATTTTATAAAAATTATTTTAGTTTGCTACACAAATAGGTAGGTTTCTGTGCGTAGCATGGGTTTGCAACTAGTTATAATTGTTACTGTTTACGTTGAGATTTGTATACATTCTTCCTAAATTAATCTCAATTTTTTACATAAAAAGCATTTTACCCAATATCTTCACAAACCTTCCATTGTAGCTCTCCTCTTCTTGAGTCTCATTTCTTCTTCAGCATAGAGGAATAGCACTGTAACATGCCGCTAAGTCTCTTCTTCCATCCCCGATCTAATTACATACCACCAGGCATTAGCGAGGAGGCAGGCAGAGGGATTTCAATACTCATTGACCACTGGAAAAAAAAAATTAGCTTTACCACTGCTACCAGGTACTTCCCTTTCCATTCAACTTCAAATATGTTATTGTTTTTCTTTCAATTCTTTGGTCGGCGACATACCACGGATTCTTCTTCATAGCTAGGGGTGGCAAATGGTCGGAATGGGTCATAAATGGGTTAAGTGTGTAATTACACATTTATTCATTTATAATCCGTTTATATATAAATTAATTACCCATTACCAACCCAACCCATTTAATTAGTAACCTACCCATTTAACCCAATATGACCCACATACCTCTAAAACTACTTGAATACCATCTTGACCTCCAAAATTACCAAAATACCCTTAAATACCTAAAATGACCCAAATACCCCTACACTTCCAAAATTACTAATATACCCTTGAACATCCAAAATTATCCCCAAAATCTCTAAAATGAGCAAAATACCCATAAAACCCCTAAAATGACCAAAATACCCTTGATATCTCTAAAATTACCAAATAAGACTACTAAAATGACCAAAATATCCTCAAAATATCTAAAATGAGCAAAATACCCATGAAATCTCTAAAATGATCAAAATATCCCCGATATCTCTAAAATCACCAAATATGCTAAAAAAACCACTAAAATGACCAAATTACCCCCAAAATCACTAAAATGAGCAAATTACCTCCCAAAACCTCTAAAATGACCAAAATATGCTCGAAACCAAAAAAATGACCGAAATACCCCCAAACCTAAAAAAATGATTGAAATACCCCGAAACCTAAAAATGACCAAAATACACCCGAAACCTAAAAAATTACAAAATACCCCATAAACCTAAAAATGACCAAAATACTCCCAAAACCTATAAAATTACCAAAATACCCCCTAAACCTAAAAAATGACCAAAATACCTCCGAAACCTAAAAATTGACTGAAATATCACTAAAACCTAAAAAATGACCGAAGTACTCCCGAAACCTATAAAATGACCAAAATACCCCCCAAACCTAAAAATTAATAAAATACCCCTCTAAACCTAGAAAATGACCGAAATACCTCCGAAACCTAAAAAATAACTAAAATACCTCCGAACCTAAAAAATGACCGAAATACCCCAGAAACCTAAAAAATGGCCGAGATATCCCTGAAACCTAAAAAATGACCAAAATATCCCTAAACCTGTAAGATGACCAAAATACACCTGAAACATCTAAAATTACCGAAATAGAGGTTTGGGGTATTTTGGATGTTTCAAGGGTATTTTTGACAAATTAAAGGTTTTAAGAGAATTTTGGTCATTTTATAGGTTTCGAGGGAATTTCAGTAATTTTTTAGGTTTCAAGGTTATTTTGGTCATTGTTTAGATTCTAAGGGTATTTCGGTCATTTTTGTAGGTTACGAGGGCATTTCTATCATCTTTTAGGTTTTAGGGGTATTTCGGTAATTTTTAGATTTTGGGGCTATTTCGGTAAATTTTTTGGTTCCAGAGGTATTTTGGTAATTATTCGGTTTTGGGGGT
>JARYZH020001676.1:0-23987 GCA_030021035.2 Notholithocarpus densiflorus | reverse complement strand
AGTTGAAGAAGTTACAAGTCCCAACACTGATGCTGACCGTGCTTGCTTACTAGAACTAGGAAAATATCCTTGTGAATTGTCCAGGAGTAGCCAAAGAACATTACAATTTATAAAGAAGAAAAGGCAGATTTAAATTGATAGAAAGGATTTGGAAGTAAAATTTAGATGTTGTTAAGTGCGGTATGCTGCTAACCCGTGGAATGCAAGAAAATTTTTCATGTATCTTTTATATATATATATACTATGTATGGAAGATATATGAATTATAAAAGCAAAGGAAGGATCATACGCGTTAGAAATTGGGCTGGTTTTGACCCAAGCCATAAACCATGGCCCAGGGATCATCCACATGGGTTATCTGATAAGTAAGTTTAAATTTAAACTAACTGATATTGGTATGAGTTATCAGTAGTGAAGTAATTTAAACTTAATAGATATTGATATGAGTTATCAATATCAGTAAGGGAGTAATTTCAACTTAACAGATGAGATCTTTTAGGGATCACATATATCTAATAGTAAGTGAATCTCTACTAGTATTTAAAATATTCCTACATTAGTCAGATTAACAAGAGATACAGTGAGTGAACATATGTATAGTTTTTGAATGCTCTCTCAAAATAAGCCATCTCTCTAGGACACCATCTACTGTTCCCTAGAATTTGGAGCGTGGAAATTAGGAGAGACTCTAGTAGCCTCTCTTGCGAATTGGAGGTGTTCCACAAAGGAGATCATGAGGAGTTCGTAAAGCAGGCAAAGAGCAAGATCCGACAATTTGGTGGTCTGTTTCACCAAATATATGTGTCTATATGACCTCTAGTAAAGTATATAACTATTCAACATTGGTATCAGAGCCATTTCATGCTTGTTTTCACTCTTGAATGATGCCATGATCTCTAATATATGTAATCCTATATGCATGCTAAAATTAAAAGTTTAAGTAATTTTTAATTTTCAAATCTATAATTTTTAGAAGCATGTTATGGCATGCAGAGAGAGAAATAAAAAGCTGTAATTTTTTGAATGTTTACATGGAATCCGAAAAACTGTTGTGATGAACAGTAAAAGAAAATACGTTTTTCACTCATTTAAAATTGTCTTGTAGTAGTTTACCATGTGTGTACCACTTTGCTTAGTGCTTGACTGGTTATCCATAAATTAAAGCGATGAGCCCCACGTTGGTGACTTGGTGTATTAGTTACACACAAATTCTTATACTTGTTGTTTCCTTCAACAAGGAAACTGTGCAATGAAATAAGCCACACGTTGAGTGGCTATGTGGGTCTGACACTGTTGTTTACAAATGCTATGTGGATTTGTTTACAGTAGTTTACAAAGGATAACTTTGCAAGATATGGATTTTGTAGTTATTGCTTACGTAGCAATAACTTATAAGTTATAATAATACAGAAAATTATATGAAAATCAAATGTTATAACATGCATAGTGGGTTTTCTTATTATATTATAAACGTTCTTGTTTATTAGACCTCTTTTTCTAGTATCACATATATTTAATACATGTAATTGTGATGGCAATATTTTTTTAACTGTGATGTTAAAATAAAATTGTGAAAATATGAGAAAATTGTCAAATTAGTTTTCTAATTTTCTGTATAATTATGCATGGAATTTATTTAATTTTTGAATTAATTTATGGTGTCTTTTTAACATATTTTGATATGATTGAATTGATATTATATGAATGCTTTGATGAATATGTGTCCAAAGGGTTTGTGAGACTCTTTGGCTCATCTCTATAGTTAGAGATTGTATTGGTAATTTATGCAACATATATATTTTTATATATTGTTATTGTGGATGGATAAGACAATTTTTGAAATTATTTGGTAACATGGCATCCCCAAATTTTTTAATTACAAATAGAATCTTTGTAGTAGGGTACCTGAATATGTAATTTTTTGGGCCAATGTTTTTGGCAATTTTTTTTTGGGCCATTGTTTTTGGCAATGTAATTTAAGGCTATGTAATTTAATTTTGGAAGCCATGTAAGGAGATGTGTTTCACGGTTACCTATAATTTTCAAATTTTGTCCTAGCATGTTGGATGAAATTACCAATTGGGCTTATAGTGGAGCCCATGCACAATGTGTTGTGCACAAAGATGTATGGACACATGTTACATGTATAATTTAATATGTGGATGGTGTGATGTTTTATTCTTCACAAAATTTTATTTAAAATCAATTAGATGTGTTATTCCAATTTACATAGTGAGAGATGATTATGAGCTTAGCAAAATTTTCAATCTCACTATGTAGAAAGGAATATCATGGTCTAGTTAGATTTTTTGGAAAAAAAATGTAAAAATGTATGTGCTAATGTCAACTTGTGTAATGAATGTAGTGAACACGGCCACTAAGAATGTAGTTGCTAATCTAACTAAGGGAGAGAAACTAGATGGAACCAACTATGATATGTGGCATAGAAAAATTCAAAATCTGCTTAATGAACAAGAGGTCCTTGAAACCCTAACCAATGTGATGATGTGACCTAAAAATGGGAATACTGCCCAACATCACAGTGACTTAGAGGCCTATGAGTCTTGGGTTAAGAAAGATCGTTGTGCATGCTTCACTATGCCGAGTAGCATGCACAATGATCTTATTGGGGAGTTTGAGGACTACCAAAATGCCCAAGAGATGTGGAACTAGCTTAAGATTACCTATGGAGGGACTTCAGCAACTAGGTTGCGAGCTCTTACTTTGAAGTTTGAGCAATATGTTATGGATTCAAAGCATAGCATGGCTGAACACCTAAGGACAATGTCTGCATTGATCTGTGACCTAAAGGCTACTGGCAATAATCTCTCTAATGAACAACAAGTCACAGCTGTGATATGTTCACTGCCTGAACCTACTTGGGGGCAAATGAAGCTTGTTTTGAAACATAGTGAGAATATCAAGACTTTTGCTGATATTTCTTGTCATCTCGAGCTTGAGGCAAAGCGCATGGGGGCGCACCAAAACACCCTCCTTGTTGCCCAATCTAGGTAGCGGAAGGCATTCAGGCCTAAACGCAAAGGACAAGGGAGGAATGCCAAAGGAGCTGGTAACCTTGGGCCTAAAGAAGGCAAGATAGCAAAGCGCCAAAAGGGCAAGCGTGCTAAGAAGTACAAGGCAAATATCAAGTGCTACAATTGTGGTAAGAAGGGATACTTCGCTCGTGAGTGCACTAAGCCGAAAAAGGTATCCATATTCTTAACAACTCTGCTATTACTTATGTTTATACACATGTTTTTATTGCTCATACTATTCCTAGGTGGATTGTAGATTCAAGAGCAACCGAACATATAGCCAAAGATAGAGTTGGGTGTGTGGATTACAAAAAGATACCAACAAGCATACAGTACGTTATTTTGGGTAACGGAGCTCAAGAAGAAGTCATAGGAGTTGGAACCTACCAGCTCAAATTGCGTCTGGGACATACGTTACTTCTTCATGATGTGCTTCATGCACCTGGTGTCCAATGTAATCTATTTTCAGTACTTACTATGCTTAGACTTGGATTTAGTTTCCGTTTCGATGGTCCTTAGTTGGATTTTTATTTAAATAAAACCTTGTATGGACATGGTTATTTATCTAATGATTTCTTTATGTTGGATTTAGATCATTCCTCTTTTTCTTTTATTGCTCATAATGATGATGTTTTTGATTCTGTAATGTGGCATGCTAGACTTGGACACATAGGAAAAGATAGATTGGCTAGACTAGCTAGAGAAGGCCTATTGGGGTCTATCACTAATGTAAGCCTACCTATGTGTGAACTTCGTCTAGTTGGAAAGGCCTGTAGGAAGCCTTTTGGTAAGGCTCCAAGGGTAACTCATCCTTTGGAATTAGTCCATTCGGACATATATGGACCTATGAATGTTAAGGCACGCCATGGCACCTCTTATTTTCTCACATTTATAGATGACTATTCACGTTTCAGTTATGTCTATCTGATCTCCCATTGCTTTGAAGCATTAGATTGCTTTAAGCGCTTTGTGGCAGAGGTTGAGAATCAGAAAGAAAGGAACCTAAAGGTTTTTTGAATTGATAGGGGTTGCGAATATTTGTCTAAACAGTTTCAGGAATTGTGTGAGGAAAAAGGGATACGCAGGCGATTGGCGATTTCTAGTACTCCACAACAAAATGGTATTGCAGAGAGAAGGAATCGTACTCTATTAGAGATGGTTAGATCAATGAAGGCGTAAGCTAACCTTCCAATTTCGTTTTGGGGAGATGCATTGTTGACTGCTGCCTACATCCTTAACCATGTGCCTTCTAAGTTAGTTCCCACAACACCATATGAGTTATGGACTAGTGCAAAACCCAATTTGGAGAACTTGCATCCTTGGGGTTATGCAGGTTTTGTTCACAGTACTTCCCATAAGTATGGGAAATTGGGCCTTAGAGCAAGTAAGAAAATCTTTATAAGATATTCAGAAAGCTCAAAGGGGTATGTAATGTATGGTGAACATTCTGATGGTGGAATGATTGAGATAGAGTCTCGTGATGTTAACTTCATTGAAGATGATTTTCAAAGCATTAGTGAAGCAAAACAAGATCTTCAGCTTTATGAGCTGCAAGAACTTGAAGGTGTCATACCATCTTTGGGCGAGGGTGGAGAATCACAACTTCATCCTGAAATCACCAAAGATAGTGGGAGTGATTTGGCTCCTAGTAGGAGCAAATCGCTAGATAGTGACACACAAGGATCCAAGGTACGTAGAAGTGAACATGGAACTATTCCTCGTCATCATTTTGAGATTGAGGGGGAATCTTTTATATGTGATTCACTGGACCTTGATGAGCCTGCTTCCTATGAGGAAGCATTAGGTTCACTTGCTTCACATGAATGAATAGTTGCTATAAGGGATGAGATGGATTCTATGGCAAAGAATCAAGTTTGGGAGTTGGTTGACCTTCCGCCTGGGTGCAAGACCGTTGGAAACAAGTGGGTTTTAGAAATAAAGCGCAAGGCAAATGTATCAATTGACAAATATAAGGCTCGTCTCGTGGCAAAAGGCTATACCCAAAGAGAAGGGATAGACTATGAAGAGACTTTCTCCCCAGTGGTGAGATTTGTCTCTATTCGCCTTATTCTAGCTATTGTTGCACATTTGGATTTGGAACTCTTCTAAATGGATGTAAAGACTGCATTTCTCAATGGAGAACTAGAAGAGGAGATCTATATGGATCAACCTATTGGCTTTGAGGTCAAGGAACAAGGGCGCAAAGTGTGTCGCCTTAAGTGTTCCATTTATGGCATAAAGCAAGCGTCTAGATAATGGTATTTCAAATTTCATAAAGCTATTATTTTGATTAGTTTCGAAATGATGGAAGAAGACCGTTGTGTGTATGTCAAACGATCAGGAAAGAGTTTACTTATCTTGTCTTTGTATGTGGACGACATTTTGTTGGCTGGAAATGATATGGAGATGATTGTCACCACCAAAAGGTGGTTGTCCTCTATTTTTGAAATGAAGGACATGGGGAAAGGCTAATTATGTGTTTGGAGTTAAGATTTTCAGGGATCGCTCAAAGAAGCTTCTTGGTTTGTCTCAAGAAACTTACATAAAGATGATCTTAGAGTGATTCTGTATGCATAATTCCAAACCCATAGACACTCGAATTGAGAAGAGACATACATTAAGCCTTGAAGATTTTCGTAAATCAGAAAAGGAAAAGAGAGAAATGGCAAGAGTTCCCTATGCAAGTGCAGTTGGAAGTCTGATGTATGCTATGTTGTGTACTTGACCAGACATCTGTTTTGTAGTTGGTATGGTTAGTTGTTATCAAAGTAATCTAGGACCTGTTCATTGGCAAGCAGTTAAGAGGATTTTTCGATACCTTCGTGGGACATCGGATCTTATTCTTTTCTATCAGGGTGGAGATTTGAGATTGAGAGGTTATTCTGATGCTGACTGGGCCAGTGATAGAGATGAGCGCAAGTCCACTACAGGTTATGCATTTCTACTTAGTGGTGCAGCTATCTCTTGGTGCAGTAAGAAATAGTCTTGCATTGCTTTATCCACAATGGAGTCTGAGTATGTTGCTTGTTCAACAGCAGCACAAGAAGCTGTTTGGTTAAAGAGGTTTTTCCAAAGCCTAAGGGTGACATCTCTTGCAAATGAAGTTGTAAAGATGTATTGTGATAGTATGGCAACCTTGGCTCATGCTAAAGATCCTAAGTATCATAGCAAAAGCAAACACATACAGACTCATTATAACTACATTCGTCTTGCTATTACACAAGGAGAGGTGATCCTCTAACATATCTCCACTAGCAGGATGGTGGCTAATCCACTTACTAAAGCCGTTGCTAGAGATGCCTTTCGGGCTCATGTTAGGAGTTTGGGACTTTATAGGATTGGATATGTTTTTGGATACCTTATGGACATTTATGTTTATTCATACTTTATGTAATAATGATGTTATTCATTTTGATTCATCTTGCGATGTGATTGATATTGCATACTAAGCACACATTATTTGAGAATATGTCACCAGGCTTAGATCGGTCTACTCACATAGACAGTCACCCTAGCGCTTGAGTAGCGAGCAAGATGAGACATAGTGATCACTTTGTTTTTCTGTAAATCAAGTAAGTGATCATCTTGACGCTTAGGGAGGCGTGCAAGATAATATAATGAATGTCGCCTTAGCTAGGCTAAGATGAGACTTATGGGAGTCGCACTTGAAGTGTATCCACAACTTCATGAAGCTTGAATAAAGCCAAATGTGAGATCTTGGATAGGAACTTGATGTGTAACTATGCTGAGAAACTCAGGTTGGTTGCCTTTGTGGCAATTGGACTAAGATTTGTACGGTGTTTGAGTGTGACAAGCCCAGTTGAGTGGGAGCTCCACCATAGCATACAACTTATACTGTATGTGTTATAGCCGACCAATTAAGGGAGTGATTGGATAGATCCCTACTTCATCACTATGTGAGCCCTAGTCGACCATTGTATGGTCCATTCTGTGCCTTTTTTTGACCTAGAACTATGTCATGAAGTGAATGTTTGATGTCGCTACTTTAGCATGTCATCTCAGGGCCATGATATATACAGTCTCGCGGAGCATGTCTAGGAAAGCGGTCAAGTGTGAATGAATTGACATGAGTGTCTAGGGAAGATTATTTAGAACACACCATTTATTTTATGGCTCATAGCCCAGGCGATTATGAGAAATTTGTTTTTCAACATAATCACGAGCATATTATATGGTATAGGATCAAGTGTTGCTTTGAGTTTTGAACTCATGAGGGATTAAAGAAACTTGGTTAGGTGTGCTCAAATAATCTGGGGCATAGACGAGATATTATGAGTGATGTACTATGTAGTTTAGATGGTGACTTAATATAGTACTCCTACCCTACACCTTCTCGTCAGGTCGCACACTCCATTTTTCTGTATAAAGAGAGGATTGGACAAGAGATTGAGAGGAGCCAATTTTGACTATAGTACCCAGTGTGGACGAGTGGGAGATGTTAGCAATTGGGCTGGTTTTGACCTAACCCATAAACCATGGCCCATGGATCGTCCACATGGGTTATCTGATAAGTAAGTTTAAATTTAAACTAACTGATATTGGTATGAGTTATCAATATCAGTAGTAGAGTAATTTAAACTTAATAGATATTGATATGAGTTATCAATATCAGTAGTTGAGTAATTTAAACTTAACAGACGAGATCTTTTAGGGATCACATATATTTGATAGTAAGTGAATCTCTACTAGTATTTAAAATACTCCTACATCAGTCAGATTAACAAGAGATACAGTGAGTGAACATATGTATAGTTTTTGAGTGCTCTCTCAAAATAAACCATCTCTCTAGGACACCACCTACTGTTCCCTAGAATTTGGAGTGTGGAAATTAGGAGAGACTCTAGTAGCCTCTCCTGCGACTTGGAGGTGTTCCACAAAGGAGATCGTGAGGAGTTCGTAAAGCAAGCAAAGAACAAGATCTGGCAATTTGGTGATTTGTTCCACCAAAGGTATGTGTCTATATGACCTCTAGTGAAGTATATAACTATTCAACAATACGTACCAGGCAGACAATATTGGCTTAGACTAGTTGAAGAAGTTACAAATCCTGACACTAATGATGGCTATGTTTGCTAACTAGGACTAGGTCTAGGAGAGCTTCCTTGTGAATTGTCCAGGAGAAGCTAAACAACATTACAATTTATGCAGAAGAAAAAGGTTACTATTAAGTTGGTGCGGAATTGAAAGTCAAATTAGAATTGATAGAAAAAGAATTGGTAGTAAAACTTCTAGATGCTGTAAGTGCGGTAGGCGACAACCCATTTCTTAAGGAATAGTTTCCATCAAGAAAGATGTTTTATTTATTTATTTATTTTTGAAAATTATAAAAAAAGTTAGTTCACAGATTTATTTACGGCAACCTATTGCGTTAAGGGGAAAAAGGTTGGTGTATTGTTGGTCCGAAGTCAAGAAAAAAAAAGAGAAGAATTGTTATGAATTAATGGATGAGATAAAATTTAGTCACTGTATTACAAATGAATTATTTAGAATTACAAGTTGGGGCATTGTAGACACTCTATTTCGGATTTCACAACTATGAAATTAAAATCCCATTCTTGAACAAAATTGTTCCCGAGGACAAAATTATCATTTTAGAAATTCCTAGACTGATGATGGCCATGCATGCTTCCTAACTAGGTGAGCTTCCTTATGAATTTTCCAGGAGAGCTTCCTTATGAATTGTCCAGGAGAAACTAAATTTAGAACAATACAATTTTTTTGAGAGAGAGAAAAAAGAAAAAGAAAAAAAAAAGAACAATACAATTTAGAGAAAAGAAAAGGGTGCTATCAAAGCTGGAATGGTTCCTGTAAGGTTGTCAACTTCAAGACCCAAGTACATGGTACACCAACTAAATTGGATTAGAATTGAAATTTGAAAATCAAATTAGAATTGTTAATTTTTTAGAAAGGGATTGGAAGTCAAATTCAGGTGTTGTGAAAGTGTGGTAGGCGATAACCCATTTCTTGAGGAATAATTTGACAGTTGAGCTGACTGGAACCCACTGTTTGAGGGAAGACTAATTACAATAAAAGCATACAATGAAAAACTACAAATATATTCATTTATAATTAAAAATTAAAAATGAAACTTTATTTATTTATTTATTGATATATGATAATTGGTATTTTCTGATGTTCCTAACAAAGATGTTTAAGGTTCGAATTTATCACCATCCTCTGTTGTTAAAACTATCAATTTATATATATATATATATATATATATTTGTTAAAATATCTATTCCTTTTGAGAATAAATAAATTATCTTTCATTATGATCATCAAAGTGTGGAGTCGCCCAGTGGTTGATGCTAAAACTATAGAGCATTCACATCAGTGGTACTAAAAAATATAGCTTTAAGTATCTCAAATACATACTTTATCTATTTAACACCACATTTAACAATACACCCAACATCTCATCTTTTAGTTTAGCACATCACCAATTAAAATAATATAAAATATCCACCCACAAAAGAGAGAATGAGAGGCTGAGATGAGAGAGAGAATAAAAACCAATAAAAGCAATGTTAGAAGTACGTAGTTGAATGATTAAATTTACCATATTATAATAGTTTAAACTTTTGGGACAATCAATAATTTAACATGAAAATTTAATAAGCAATTAACAACTTGCTATGGTGGATTGCAACTAATAGCAGTTCACTGTAACAAGTTATTAATTATTTTTAAAGATTTAACAGCTCCAATATAGCATGCATTTTGGTGTTTGTGGTGTTAAAAATAACTTTTTGGCTATTTTAACACCGCCAATGTGAATGCTAACCTCTCTTTTTAAGGGAGGGGGATTCAAGCCTTAGTTGCATTTAATTTTTTAAAGAAACCAATGAGTATCAACACTAGTGGGCAAGAGGGAGAAAATTTGACATCAAATTCAGCAATTCAAGTGCCAAATTTGGTGTCAGATTCTCTCTCCTCTCCTCACAAATTTTCAAGCGAATTCAGCACACAAGTTGCCAAATTCTGCTTCTCTTCATAATGCCAATAAACTTACATTTTTACAATATTTAGCCAAAAAGACTCCAGGAATTAGGGTACGTAAAACTATGGAATATTTGCCCACAAACATTTCTAAGTAAGGAAGAGTAAGGCCAAGCCCAAGTGGCTAATTTCTTGAAACAACATGAACAGACAACAATTGTAATCTGTATTCATTTTATTCCATTAGCGTTAATGAACAGTAACATGCGGACTTGACAATCCTAATAGAAGCTGTTGATATTCTTTTCTTTTTACTTCTACATTTTTTTTCCTTAATTTATATGCTTATGTTTTTTCCCCAATACAGAGAAGTGACAATATGTATGTCCATTAATCAAATAAAATGACTCAACATACCTAGCTCATTCTTGTCCTGTTTTCCTTCTTAAATTTAAGAACTGTGTTTCTAATTGCATTAATTTCATTGACGACAACATTTGACTGAAGGAGAAATACTGAAATAGTGTTTGAAAGATTTTATATAAATGGGAGCATATCATTTGCAATTTGTGCAAATATTATATTCTCTAGAATACAATTAAGCTAGAATTTTACTAGTACCAAATTTTAAAAATCGTATAAATTTCTTTATATTTATGTACTACCCTATTTAATTTTTCAACCGTAGTTTAACCTAACAGTAAAATTTAAAGCTAAAAAGATAATTTTAGAATTTAAAAATAAAAACATCATTTTGACTGTTAGATGAACAAAAGTTTAATTTCAAACAAAATCATAATTCCTAACTATTAGAATGACATACTGAGTGCAAAAATCGAACCATCATCGATACCAAATCAAGTTTCAAAAGACAAAATTGAAGTGAAAATTTGTAAAACATTTTGGCGCATATGAAATGGCCATTTTCACAATGACCTGATTGTCAATTCTGTTAAAATGTGTCCAATACTACTGAGACTTTGGTAAGTCATTGGAATTTTCTGTGGAAGTAGAATTCAGATGCTGTTGTCCTGCCAGTTTTCATTTCTTAATTTTTTCTCTTATGACTGAACTGAAACGAGTCTCCATAGGAGTTGTGATTTGTCAAAAAAGACTCTTAATCAATCATGTCATTGACAAAAAAAGATATCCTAGTTCAAGAAATAGGCAGCAATAGCTAAGGATTTCTGGCTAAATGCTGGAGTCTCACATGCAAATACCGTTTTCTTCAAATCAAATATTTTGGACCAGATCATTTTCCACCGTGTTAGACACTTTGCCAGATATTTTCTGCCCTGTTTGCCACTTTTTCTTTTTCCATATTCGATGAACTTTGGACCATGATAAATTTTCCACCGTGTTTAACACTATCCAAGATTTTTTTTTTATTCTTATTTTTCCGCTCTGTTTGTCACTTTGCTTTCTTGCCTTTTTTCACATTGATTGTTGTTGAGGTTTGACGAGGTTTAACCGAACTCGATTAGTTCAATTGGATTTCAGAATGGTAAATTTCACCAATTTATGGTCAAAACCCATTAAGCTCTAGCAACGCAGAAAAAGGAGGAAATGTTACATATTGGTTAGAAGAAAAGAACACAAACGCCAGACTTATTTAAAAATGGTGGTTGGAAAATCCTCAGTGAGTGACAACTCGATTGATGGATCTTTGGAAGTAGGGAAATGATCTTGAAGGGAAGGGGTTAAGCTTCGATCCAAAAGATTAGAAAAGAGAAGAAGTTATGAACCAATACAAAAGAGATCTCTTATAGTTATATATTACAGATTAAATGAATACAAATGTTATCACTGAATAGAACTAAGTGGACCAAAATGAACTGAAGTGGACTTAAAAGACCAAAGTAGACCAAATAGACTGAAATGAGCCAAATTGAGCGAAGTGGAACAAATGGACCGAAGTAGACTGAACTAGAGCGAATAGACCAAATTAGACCAAACTGAACCTAGACCAAAGTGGAATGAATTGGATTGAACTAGACTAAAATGCTATGTTGATATGGCTTAACAAGAGTATACCAAATCTTGACCTCAAGTGAACGGGTCATAAGTTTATAGCCTCCATCTCCATGTCAATCAAATTTGTGCGAGCCCAAAGGACCTGATGATCCTGGCTTGCATTGCGGTGGGCTGACTCGAGACCCAAAGGATTGATAAGTCTATGCGAGTACAAAGGGCATGAGAGACCGAGGATTTAAATCAAAAGATAGTTATACATTATGGATGGCTCTATGAAAATAGTAATTTTTTAGTGATTAAAAAGCTATATTAAGATGGAAAGCAAATTAAGAAAAACAATCCAGAAAAGAAAATCACAAAAAAATAGTTTTCATAAACTGTTATTACCTGCTAACCTGCCCTCAAACATTTCTAAGTTAAGAAGAACAGTAAGGAATAAAGTATGAAACAAATATTACAATTAAAGGAGCAATCGTACAATCCATTATAAAAACAATAAATATAGTAATATGGTTTAAGAAATGTCATTGACAAATAACAGGGAGCCATTGATCTAAATTACCTTTGACATGGAAAGCAATGACAATCGCTGAGGCAGCATATGCGTACACTGTAAAGAACACAGTAGAATGTCACAAGCCTATAATTTATAGCCATCACGAGCCTCAGAAATTTTACTCAATCAAGGAAGTTCATTACTTCAATTCCATCCAATTCGGTCATGCTACAAAACAATCATATAAATTAATTAATAACGGAACAGCTACGTCACTAATAGAAATAGCGAAAGAACGAAAAAACTGTAATTACTTTCTTGCAACAACATGAACAAACAGTAATTCTATTCTTTTTATTCCATTAGTGTTAAATAACAGAGAAGTGTTTCATCTACAACATTTTCATTACATTCTCACAACAAATCACATGTGATAAGTTGTTATTGGTTCAAATTTGAATTTACAACTTAAATTACTTTTTTGTCCACCTATAACAACCAATAACAACCTGTCACTTAAGATTTGTTGTGAAAATGTTATAGACATAGTATTTCTCTAAATAACAGTACAGAAAAGTTTAGGAACAAAGGAGACAACAAAATCTTACAATATTTTCACAATATCTTTGTTTTGAATTGTGGTAGGTCCCACTAAAATCTTATTTTATTTCAATTTATTTTGAATTATGGTGGAATGACATTTTGTTGAAGTCCTAGAAGAACTCATAACAATAACATGCAGACTTAACAATCATAATAGAGAGATTGATATTCTTTTCAAATTTTCATTTTTTTTCTCAATTTCTCATTTATGTTTTTATTTTATATTATTATTGTTCTTCTACAAACAAGTGAAAAATATGTATGACCATTAATCAAATCAAATGAGTTTTTGTGGAGAAGAAAATAAAATGAGTTAACATACCTAATTCATTCTTCTTCTGTTTCCCTTCTTAAATTTAAGATATGTGTCTCTAATTGCATTCATTTCATTGACAACAATATTTGTTGGCATCCGCTCATTGGGTGATGTTGTAGTACACGACAGTCCAATTTCAAACACTGATATCAAGCAATCTTTTATTCTGCTACTAACATTGAGATGGGGCCCTTCTTCAATTATTGCTATGTCTTCTATGTCATTTTCATCTCTCTCATCATCAACATCATCTTCATCCTCCTTAAAGAACATTGATGGGTCAACTATATCCATTACATGTTCAGGCAAAGCCATTGAAGTGAACCCGTGAATGCTCAAATCATCTATGAACATTTCATCGATAGGCTTTTTCCCAGTGAACATCTCTAGCAAGAGTATCCCATAACTAAAAATGTCTCCCAGTGTTGAAACTTGGCCACCCATCCCGTACTCTAGAATTCATTAATACATTTTCAGTAACAAATAGTACTCTTCTGAGCTTAGAATTTAACCACTAATGCATTATGTATTGTTTGCACACATATCCCAACATACAATTTTGTGGATTTGTGCGTTTGCCTTTTTTTTTTTTCCAAGTGGCCAATGGTGTTAAACATTTTTCCCTACTAAAAAAAGCAGTCTCAAACTTGAGCATATAGTTACTTTTTAAAAGAATCTCTACATCCGTTTAATATGAAAAAAAAAAAAACTGTTAAACAAGAAATGAGTTATGCTACATTTGGTTGAAAATTTACCTGGAGCAATGTAGCCAATGGAACCCTTTAGTCCAACTGATAGGGTTTGAGTTTTGGAGGGATTGTTAGATGCTTCAAAGAGGAACTTCACCAATCCAAAATCACCTACATGGGCTACCATATCTTCATCAAGGAGTATATTGCTTGGTTTAAGATCACAGTGAACAATTGGTGTTTGGCAATGTTGATGAAGATATTCTAATGCATAAGCAACATCAATGGCTATGTTTAGTCTTTGAATAAAGCTTAATTTGTTTCTTTCTTGCTGCTCATCATTGTTTCGATGCAACCACCAGTCTAGACTTCCATTGCACATGAACTCAAAAATTAGGCTCTTAAAGTCATTCCCTTTATGATCAACGCTAGAGCAAGCAGAGATAATTTTGAGGAGATTGCGATGACGTATACTTCTCAAAGCATTGCATTCGTTAATGAAACTTGTCGAAGCTTCTTGTTGTTGAAGGTTCAATACTTTTATCGCAACAATTGCTCCATTTCCAGAAAGAACTCCTTTGTATACAGAGCCAAAGCTGCCAGAACCAATCAAATTGTTCTCAGAAAACCCATTTGTTGATTTAAGGAGTTCTGCATAAGAGATACGTAGTGGCCAATCTTCAATAGAAGACGTAGTTAATGCTCCCTCTCTTTTCACAATTGAACATGTAGGGAAAAAATACAGCAAAAGAAGTACAAACATGGTTATACAAATGACAGGAATTATTATTCCGAGTGCAAGAAGCTTTCGAGACAAATTAGGATTTTTGCTTGAGCATGTAGATAAATGTAATTCTTGGACACCACCACATAACTTATCATTTCCAAAAATTGAAATTGCGCTCGCATTTGCAAAAATTCCTTCACTTGGCACCTCACCCTCAAAATCATTATAAGAAATATTGAGATGCTTAAGCGACAAAAGCTTGCTAAGAAATTTAGGAATTTGCCCTGACAATTTATTACGAGAAAGATCTATATCTTCTAAACCTCTTAAGTTCTTCAATGATTGAGGAATTGCTCCCTCAAATGAATTACCATCCAAATACAAGTACTCCAAACTAATACAAGTCTCAATGGTGGTGGGAATTTTGCCTGATAATCTATTGTTTGAGAGATCTAACTTGGCAAGATGTATTAAATAGCCCACTTCAAAAGGTAGTGCTCCGATTAGAAAATTACTAGACAAGTCCAAAAAAATTGAAAGTTGTGAAAGACCCATAACCTGTTTTGGCATGGCGCCAGAAAGATTGTTATGAGAAAGGTTTAGTAAAAGCAAATTTTGGCAATTTCCCAAGCTTGGAGGTATCCTTCCCTCAAATTTGTTGTCCTCCATATGGAGCATTGTCAGTGCAGTTAAGTTACCTAAGGAGGAAGGGATTGGCCCAAAAAAATTGTTCTTATTCAAATATAATTGATTTAACTTTTGAAGCTTCCCAAGAACATGGGGGAGAGTACCTCCCAAATAGTTAGATTCTAATCCAAGAACGTTTAAGTTAATGAGGTTCCCGATCCCAATGGGGATGTCACCACGGATCATGTTCCCATTCATAACAAGATATTGTAGCTGGGTGGAAAGGTTGGCTATGGAGCTGGGCAATACTCCTCCAAAATAATTATGATCAAAAACCAAGACCTCCAAACTAGTACAATTAGCCAAGAAATTGAGAAAATTCAGGTCACCATCCTTCCCCTTTCCAAGACTATTGGCTTCAAAATTAAGTGTAACCAAGCCTTGCAAGCTTGCTAGATTTTGAGGCACTGTCCCAGTTAGACCATTTCCGCTAAAGTCAAGATCCTGAATTTGAGAAGCATTTGACAACGACGCGGGAATAGGTCCCGTCAAATTGTTAAGAGCACAATAAAATGATTGGAGGTTTGGAAGAGTAAGACCAACATCTGGTGGAATGCTTCCATGTATTCGGTTTTGAGTAATAGAGAAAAAGAATATGGAAGAAATATTATAGATTGGAGGAGGGATGGTACCAGACAAATTATTCCCATAAAGCTGAAAAAATCCCAAGCCTGGTAGACGGCCAATTTCACTTGGTATGCTTCCTTGAAAATTGTTTAGTGCAAGACTAAGAGCAATCAAAGAAGAAAAGTTTCCTATCCAAGCTGGGATATTTCCTGTAAGGTTGTTCCCACCAAGTTGTAGATACACCAACTTTGACATTGAGTTGAGGTGGCTCGGAATCTGCCCAATAAGATTGTTGTAAATAACATTAAGCACCCTAAGTGTTGTGCAGTAGCTCAGATTAGTTGGAAGTTTACCACCAAAGGAATTCGAAGTCAAATTGAGATGCCGTAGGCGCTGTAGACGTCCCATTTCTTGAGGAATTTCACCGTAGAAGCTGTTGTTTTGTAGGTTGATTCCAGTGAGGTAAGTAAGATTTCCTATAGAGGGTGGTATGGATCCAGACAATTTCTTAGCTGTCAAGTTCAAAACCATGACTCGTTTACTGGAGGGGCTACATGTAACACCTATCCAGTTGCAGAAATGATAGGAGTCATTCCATGAGCTCATGATTTGAAGTGGATCTTGAGTGATCCGATTCTTGAAGTCAAGTAAAGCCAGGCGATCAGTCTCATTTGCAAAAGTCGGAATTTTTTCAGATTTCAAACATGAGCTCATACACATTAGAAGAATCCAATGAAAGAATATTAACAAAACCCACTCGTAATTCAGACTAGAGTGCGTCATTCTGTTGGGGTTGCAAGTTTGAAAAGAAGGATAGACTCTGATAACAGAGTTTTCTGTGGAATACAAAAAATTCAATTAGAGTTAACAGAATTATATGCTAGTAGGACATAGCTGTCTGTGGAAATGCAAAACTTTTTAAAAATAAATATTAACCTTTTTCTTAATTAAAATATTAACTTATATTAATAATAAAATAAATAAACACTTCTAATTGTCAATCAAATCTAATATAAACGTAAACTATAATTTAATTTTTCATATTTAGTTTAGTTACCTACAAGTGTATATTTCATATCATTATAATAAAGAAACACAAATAAGTAATTTATAGTTACTAACAATCAAGAGCTATCACCAAGAGCAGACGTCATAGGTTGAAACTCTAAAAAAAAAAGTAAGAAATTATCTAAATACTTAAATTTTAGACATCTAATTTGTTGCTCAAAATAAATTGAGAAAATAAATCAATCTTTTTTTGAGAAGGGGAAAATAAATCAATCTAAATGTGAATAGTTGTATAGTCTCACTATCTTGATCGCTTTTTAAAAAATATGTAGAATTCAACATTTCTTTCTCTAGTTTTCTAAATTCTTAGATGGCAAAAAAAAAAAGGGTATACAAAAATAAAAAAACCTACACTTTAAAATTGTGATAAAGTCTAGAGATGGATGAAAAAAAATCAATATACTATATATATAGGCAGAGACCTCGTGCGGGAGTGCATGAGGTCCTTCTCTGTGGCAATCTAATTTTGCATTTAGCCTTGTTTTTTTTACCTCTTTTCATTAAGTTTTTTTTTTTTCACTGTTATCCAAAAGATCACATTAACTTATTTTTACTGTTATCTCATTAATGTCCCATTAATTGCCAGAACTTACACCACACCTTTCTCTCTTCTTCAAGTCTTTTAGCATACTCACCGTTTTAGTATTAAAAACAAAAGAAAAAAAAAATAATAATAATAAAAAATAAATAAATAAATAAGGACTAATAACTAACCAGATAAGGCACTAGTAAGAGATAGAGAGGCATGAAAATGTTGTGGATTGTTAAATGAAATGCACTGTTTCACTATTACCAAAATAAAAGACCTGAGATTAACAAAGCATTTGTAAGAGAGAGAAAGAGAGGAATCCGAAGGGCTGTCACCTTCGTCATACTAGCCTCCCACTACCATCAAGCCCCAATTTTTTTTTCTTTTTAAATTAGGGACTTAAATATGATTTAAGTTTTGGTAATTTGGTTGGATAATTTTTGTTTTGGGTATATAAATAGAAAGAATATTTGGTGCGCAATGTAAAGTCATATTCTACCATGGTTTTAAATCATCTATAAGACATGCATACGCACTTGCCCATACCATGTCTTAATGTTGCACTATTGATGAGTGGAAGAAGGTGAGAAAGTTGGACATACTTTCATTTCATGGTATGCAATCTGTGAACACAACATAAATTAGTTGATTTTCATGGTCCTGCTACTCTTTTGCAATTATTTTTGGTTTCATGATTTTTTTTTTTTTTTTTTAAATTTGTCTTACTTTGAGAAGGCTACAAATGTGCAATGAAGCAACGTTGGCATTCTTCACATTCCTTTGGTATCTTAGAACGAAGGTATGCCTTGGACATCTCAAACTTAGAGAACTATTTTGTTTAATTATCTTATACCTTCGTAACAGTTATTCTAACATTATGTGCCTAAACATAAAGCAAAAGGTGATTGTAACTTTTTGGAATTGAGGGTTAAGGTAAGGGATATTGCCATTGTTACATTGTCTATTGGCGAAAGGCTCTGAGTTATAGCCAAATAAGGTTTTTTTTTTTTTTTTTTAGATTATGCAGTATGTTAACGTTCTTCTCAATAAGCTTAGCAGCATCACAAACTAATTCTAATAAGATATCCATTGACAAAATTTATGCTTTAGAGATTGAAGTCATTTGTTTAGTGCATTCTACTTTGCATTCTCCTGATGTTATTTGCTAAATTGGGATCAGAATGTTCATTGCTCATTCTTTGGCCTTACTCTCATTTATGTGAAAACTGTGTATATCTCATTGTTTACACTTGGGTTCTTTAAATTGCTTTGTTATTTATTTATGTATTTTCTTTCTTTCTTTTGTCTGTGTCTAAGTTAAGGATGATAACTACGCAATGAAAGAAAAAGGCCGAATGGAAGAATGTGGCATTGCCAACCAGTCACAAGGCAAAATGATTAATGTGTTCAAATTTGTGTAAAAACCTTCCAAATTATATTCATTTGTATTAAAGAGTACTTGAAACATGTAATATTAATTTTTATACTTGCTATGATTTAATTGGAAATTATTCCATGAAAACTTAAAAAGTTACCTATCGGATAAGGTTTTAGCTTTCAGAGGTGGGAAATTTTCGCCATGTGGTAACCAAACATATCTTTCTATTATATGGGTAAAATTTAATATGCTTTACTTTGATATAAATGAAAGCTCTCTTGCATTCTTATATCTAGGATTGAATATTAGAGAAAATATTAATATTTGTGGTTACACTTGCCTTTTCTTTCCTACGTGGTTTGTCTCTCTATTTTTAATCTTTAACTCATTGTTGTGATAAAAAAAACTTTGTCATTGACTCATTATATAGTTTGTCTCTCTACGTTACTACTAAACTAATTTTTAATATCTCAAAATGAATATGTTTCTTTACTCTGATTTAGTTTACTTTTTTTTATAATAATATATGTACAACATTCTCCAAAACTATCTTACATAAAATATCACAAAATTATACGTGCATCGCTCGGATAACTTACTAGTAAAAAAAAAAAAAAATTAGTGGAGGCTTTAGGATAATAATACATTACAAGGACATTAAATATTTTTTTTTTTCTATAAAATGTGGGATGTATTGCTATGAGAAAAAGGATAATTTTGGGATTGCAAAGGAGATGAACTCAAAAAAGTGCCTTGAATACTGAATATTGGTGAAAAGTGAAATTAAGATAGAGTTAGTTTATAAAAAGAAAAAAAGAAAAAGAAAAAAAGAGATTGGTGTGACATGAGTCTTTTCCTTGTTATTTCGGTAGTAGACTTGTTTGTTACTCTTTAAAGAGAAAAATTAGAGAAACAACAAAATGTCATAATATTTTCACATAATTTTTATCATTAGTTGTGGTAGGTCCTATTCTAATATTTCATTATTTTATTTTGACCTATGAGCCAGATTGAAGTCTCAATTGTTATAAAAATGTTGTGATAATTTATAGAGTACATAAAATAACTCTCATTTAAAATAGATATGCTTTTTGGTTCAGTGGCAGCTGGTTGGTTTAAATTGGTAAATGGGACTTGTCTCTTTGTTTATTTTCCATGTCAGGAGGGGCAAAGCATTTAAGTTTTGGTTCATGCAAAGTAAACATAACAGAAAGACTTTTTCCCCCTCCCCCCTAACTCCGCTAGTGGTCCGAAAGATGTAATATAATGGTCTGTTTGGATGGAGGGGGGAAGGAGGGGGAGTAGAGGAGAGTAGAGTAGAGTTGGCTAAAAATAAGCTAATTTTGTGCTAAATCTACTCTACTCTACTCTACTCCCCCTCCTCCCTCCCCTTCAATCCAAACAGACCATAAATGGGAGTATATCAATTGCAATTTGTGCAAATACTGTATTATATAGTTGGCTTATTTGTAGCTGCTTGTTGAGAAATTAGGACAAAATCATCGGAAAACAGAGAATTGAAGTAGGCTTTAAGGACATGATATGATTGTTTTTATTAACACAATATTTTCTCGTACTTGGTCGAGTTTGCTAAAGGGTCAAAGGTATATATTGCCTCTAGAATACAGTTAAGCCATAATTTTACAAGTAACAGATTTTAAAAAATCGTATGAATTTATTTATATATGTAGTACCCTATTTTTTAACTGTCATTTAATTTAGCATTAAAATTTAAATGTAAAAAGAAAATTTTAGAATTTAAGGATAAAAACATCATTTTGATCTTTGACTATGATAATTTTAGTAAAATATAGACGTTAAATGCGGTATGCTGCTAACCTGTGGAATATGAGAAAATTTATCATGTATCCGATATTCATACTATGTATGAAAGATATAATGATATATGTATCATAAAGCAAATGAGGGATCATACGTACCGGACAGACAGTATTGGCTTAAGACTAGTTGAAAAAGTTACAAGTCCCAACACTGATGATGGCCATGTTTGCTAACTAGGACTAGGAGGGATTCCTTGTGAATTGTCCAGGAGAAGCTAAAGAACATTACAATTTATAAGGAAGAAAAGTGCACTATTGAGTTGGTGAGGAATTGAAAGTAAAATGAAAATTGATAGAAAGAAATTGGAGGACTGGAGGAGAGCTCCCTTGTAAATTGTACAGGAGAAGCTAAAGAACATTACAATTTATACAGAAGAAAAGGGTACCTTCAAAGCTGGGATAGTTGCCGTAAGATTGTCTCCATCAAGACCTAGGTCCACCAACTGAGTTGGTGTGGAATTGAAAGTCAAATTAGAATTGATAGAAAGGAATTGGAAGTAAAATTTCTAGATGCTGTAATTAAGTGCAGTAGGCGACGACCCATTTCTTGAGCCTTGAGAAATAATTTCCATCAAGAAATATGTTTTATTTATTTATATATTTTTTAAAATTATAAAAGAGGCTAGTTCACAGGTTTATTTACCGCGTCCAATTGAGTTAAGGCAACAAAGGGTTTTTTTTTTTTTTTTTTTTTTTTTTGAAGGCGAAGGCGACAAAGGTTGGTATACTGTTGGTCTGAAGTCAAAAAAAAAAAAAAGAGAAGAATTGCTATAAATTAATGGATGAGATAAAATTTAGTCACTATATTACAAATGTATTATTTAGAAATACAAGTTGGGGCGTTGTAGACACTCTATTTCTGACTTCACAACTATGAAATTAAAATCTCATTCTCAAACAAAATTGTACCCGAGGACAAAATTATCATTTTAGAAGTTCCAGGATGCTTCCTAGCTAACTAGGTGAGCTTCCTTATGAATTGTCCAGGAGAAACTAAATTGAGAACATTACAATTTTTTTAAGAAAAAAAAAAGAACATTTACAATTTAGAGAAAAGAAATGTTTGGTATCAAAGCTGGGATAGTTCCTGTAACTTCAAGACCCAATTACACGGTACACCAACTAAGTTGGATTGGAATTGAAAATCAAATTAGAATTGTTAATTTTTTAGAAAGGAATTGGAAGTCAAATTCAGGTGCGGTGAAAGTACGGTAGGACTAGGAGATAACCCATTTCTTGAGGAATAATTTTCCTGGGAAGAGTTTTATTATTTTGAACCACGAAAGAGACTAGTTGTATAAACAAACAACTTCATATATATTTTATTTTGAGCAATTAAATTTGGGGCGTTGTCTCCTTCAAGTACTTGTATAAACAAACAAATTTAAATTTCGAAAAACATATATATTTTAGTTTGAAGGAAGACAAATTACAACAAAAGCATACAATGAAAAACTACAAATATATTAATTTATAATTAAAATTAAAAACGGAACTTTATTTATTTATTGATATATGATAACTGGTATTTTTTTATGTTTCCGACAATGATGTTTAAGGTTCGAATTCATCACCATCCTCTGTTGTTAAAACTATCAATTTATTTAATATATATATATATATACACACACTTTATTTGTTAAAAATATCTATTCCTTTTGAGAATAAATAAATTATCTTTCAATATGATCATCAAAGTGTGGAGTAGCCTAGTGGTTGATGCTAAAACTATAGAGCATTCACATTGGTGGTGCTAAAAAATATAGCTTTTAGTGCCTCAAACACCTACTTTATATATTTTAACACCACATTTAACAATATACCTAACATCTCATTTTTTACTTCAGCACATCACCGATTAAAATAATATAAAATATCCACCCGCAAAAGAGAGAATAAGAGACTGAGATGAGAGAGACAGAGTAAAAACCAATAAAAGAAATGTTAGAAGTATGTAGTTAAATAATTAAATTTAACATATCATAATAGTTTAAGCTTTTGGAAAAATTGGTAATTTAACATGGTAATTTAATAAGCAGTTAGCAACTTGCTACGGTGGATTAAAACTAATAGCAGTTCAATGTAACAAGTTGCATTCATTTTGGTATTTGTAGTGCTAAAAATTACTTTTTAGCTATTTTAACACCGCCATTGTGAATGCTAACCCCTCTTTTTAAGGGAGGGGGATTCTAGCCTTTGTTGCATTCAATTTTTTAAAGAAACCAATGAGTATCAACACTGGTGGGCAAGAGGGAGAAAATTTGACATCAAATTCAGCAATTCAAGTGCCAAATTTGGTGTCAGATTCTCTCTCCTCTCCTCACAAATTTTCTAGCGAATTCAGCACACAAGTTGCCAAAATCTACTTCTCTCTTCATAATGCCAATAAACTTACATTTTTACAATACTTAGCTTAAAAGACTCCAGGAATTAGGGTTCGTGAAACTATGGAATATCTGCCCACAAACATTTCTAAGGAAGGAAGAGTAGGGCCAAGCCCAAGTGGCTAACTTTGTGAAACAACATGAACAGACAACAATTGTAATCTGTATTCATTTTATTCCATTTGTGTTAAAAAACAGTAACATGCAGACTTGACAATCCTAATAGAGCGATTGATGTTCTGTTCTTTTTACTTCCATCCAATTCGGTCTTGCAACAAAACAGTAAATCACATGAATTAAATAGCGCAACAAGCGTATGACCAACGTGAACAGAAAGTAAGTATTCCATGAATTCCATTAGTGTTGATAAACAGTAACATGCCGACTTGACAATCCTAATAGAAGCTATTGATATTCTTTTCTTTTTATTTCTACGTTTTTTTTCCTTAATTTTATATGCTTGCGTTTTTTTTCCCCCAATACAGGGAAGTGACAATATGTATGTCCATTAATCAAATAAAATGACTTAACATACCTAGCTCATTCTTCTTCTGTTTTCCTTCTTCATCAATTTAAAGACATGATATGGTTGTTTTTATTAACACATTATTTGCTCGTACTTGGTTGAATTTGATAAAGGGTTGAAGGTAAACATTGCCTCTAGAATACAGTTAAGCTAGAATTTTACAAGTAGCAAATTTTAAATATCGTATGAATTTCTTTATACATGTAG
>JARYZH020001675.1:0-24014 GCA_030021035.2 Notholithocarpus densiflorus | reverse complement strand
TTTGCAATGGACCTGTTCAAAAATTCATGTCTAACACACAAAATATCAATGTAATATTAAGGTTCATTTTTTAATATTATAAATGGACCATTTTAATTTATTTACAGTATGGTTTTTTGGTGTTAATTTTGTATAACATAAAAGCTAATGGTTGCTGTTTTTCTTTAGGTGAGAAAATGATACCCATAGTCAAAGCAGAGGAGTGTCGTACTGCTTGGACTTGTACGACTAGGGCTCGTTGTGTCAAGTTATGTAGTCAACGACACAAAGGTGGAATAGGAGACTGCTCTGTTTTCCCTCCACCTGGAATTCCTAGTCAGTGTGTTTGCAACTTTAACGCCCCGATTTGTCCTCCTAATTGATTCGCTTGGCAACGTATACTACTATATATGTTAGAATAATGTGGGCCAACATTATGTTATACGTTTAAAGTTTTTGTGAAATTATGCAATATTTTTATGATGTAAAATATTGTTATATTCAAATAAGTCTACTTGATTTAGTAGACTAAGTTTATGAATAAATTCATTGTAGCCCTTGACTTATCCATATCCATTATGATGTAGCCTATTCTTATAGATAAATTGTTGAACCATAATAGAAAGGAGATGCAAGTTAAAATTGCTCAGACTATAAGAGACAACAATGATCAATCTCTTAATGGTTAGAGCATAATAATCTTAGCATTCCTTCCATAATGAAATTCATGCACGTTGAATGTTGGCCTTAATAACTTGTCATTGTAAAATGCCAAAAACTTGACAATAATAAGAAAAATGTATGCATGCCTATAATTTGGCTTTTTGAAAAAAAAAAATACAAAATATTTGATATGAGTTCAAGTTACACATTTTACAACTTTGAAACAGTTGTACCTTTTTTTTACTATTGATACTTTAGATCTAACTAGTTGTTAAGCTGTGCTTCGCATGGTTTTTATTTATAAATTCGTAATTATTAATCCTTAATTAACTATTACATTTTTAATGTGAATTTCTTAAGAAATATAATGAGTGTTATATTTTTTATTGATATAACTATAAAATCTTATGGTGTCTATTTCAAGAAATTTATTGCTTAATAAAAGTTTATATTAATGCTTTACATATGTATCAAGTTAATTAAAAACTAAAAAGAAGATTTCAACTGTTAATCAACACGAAGGTAATATTCTGTAATTATATATCCACCATCTCCTAATTAGCAAATTAAGGGAGATTTGAGAAGATTTGTTTATATTTAAATGCAATATATAGTTATATTTTTTATGCTACATTTTTTTCATGTTAATTATGAGTAATGTTTTCTTTAACTTGGACTTCCCAAAATGGCTAAGAAAATTTTGATATAAGAACATTGTGAGAGATTGAAAAAACTGGGGTGCACTCAAAAAAGGGGTGAGACATCGGCACCTTCCATTTTCGGGATTTTGTGTGGAGTTGCCACTTATTTTTTGTTACAAAAAATAAGAAAAAGAAAAAGAATGCATATGATACGTATTTGAATAATACAACTTCTCATTTTTTTAAATGAATTACAATCTAATAAATGAAATATACAAGCCTTTGTCTCCTAAATTACAACCTAGTAAAAAATTACAAAGCTTTATTTCCTAGATTACAATCTAAAAAAGGAAAATTACAAAGCTTTGTTTCCTGGATTACAATCTAAAAGAAAAGATAAAGCACTATCTACGAACCAAAATCTAGATTCGGGGGCTAGGTTACGGAATGGGATGGTGTTAGGCACCCATTCCGCCCAAACGGAGTCTAGTCTTCTAGATTCTAAATGACCATTTATATACCCTTTCAAAAGATGCATGACATTTCAATGACATATTAAAATACCTAAATTCAATATTAATTCACTCTTTAAAAATTCAAAATCTGCAATTTTATTTAAGAATAAAACTATTTTTAGTATAAAAAGTTCAAATCTGTATTTAATGAAAATACAGATCAGTTTTTTTATATGCAAAAAAATTTCAAATTTGTATTTAATAAAAATGCAGATCTTTTTTTTTTTTTTATTCAGAAAAAATTTCAAATCTGTATTTAATGAAAATGTAGACCAGTTTTTTATTTAGAAGAAATTTTAGATCCGTATTTAATGAAAATACAAATTTGTTTTTGTTCTGAAAAAATTTCAGATCTGTATTTAATGAAAATACTGATCAGTTTTTGTTCAAAAAAATTTCAGATTTGTATTTAATGAAAATACAAATCTGTTTTTGTTCAGAAAAAGTTTCAGATCTGTATTTAATTAAAATACAGATATGTTTTTATACAGAAAAAATTTCAGATCTGTATTTAATAAAAATACAAACCAATTTTCATACAGAAAAAAATTTCAGATCTGTATTTAATGAAAATACAGGCTAGTTTTTATATGCAGATCTTGAAATTTAAAGGAGAACTAAATCTTAAACATGTTAATTAACTAAAGAAAAATCCAACTAAACATGTGAACAAGGCATATATAAAGTATGAACAAGATTGTATTGACAATGAAATCAAACATATATTCATGAAAACCATGCAATGAACAACACACATATATCAATTAAGAAAGAGAAAAATAAACACAAAAATGAGATTAAATACCTACTTGCATGAATGTACCCTTCAATGGAAGAATACTTTAGAAATCAAAGAAGTTTAACTTCTTTGAGATCTAAAATATGTTTACTTACAAAAAAGAAATTCATAAAGCCAAGGCTTCCAAAACGTCTTTTACATAAGGGGAGCAAAGAAGTCAGAAAAAGAAGGGCCTTGATTTCTGATGTTTTTCCTCTATTTATAGAGGTTGGATGCTTGAAAAATACGTTGAATAAGATCAGATATGAATTAGAATGCGTCATTATACCAAAAAAATCGAAATAGATGGGTTTTATCTAATCAGAGGGTTCCCGGGCCGGGCCTCAAGTCTGTGCCAATCGGCACTTGGGAAGTGCCGATTGGCCCTCTTGTGTGCCAAGCCCCACTTCCAATTGCGATTCAATTTAGACTCTTTTTTTTTGGATTTTCTAAGTCAAGAATTGCACCTAGACGCGTTTTTAACTCGTATTCTAAAATTAATCCCTTTTATCTTGATAATCAGGTCTTTAAAATAATAATTATCTAATAGATAAATATTCTAAAAAGACTTAATTATCAACAATTTCCTTGTTATCCGATTATCTATTTTATTCCTATGGAAGCAGGCTTATTTTTTGAGAAAAACCAATAACCAATCACAAAGATATTTAATTAATTTTAATTGTTTACCCAATCAGAGTTAATTTAAATTAATCACACGTGATCGATTCCCCCCAAACAAAATGCATACAGACTGTGAAAACTTGATCATGTGATAACTTTCAATCTAACGGTCCGATTTGGGAATTGGGAATACCGTCGCGACCGTTAGAATCTCAAGATCATTTTTATGATATGTAAAGAATGAATTAATGCATGTAATGCAACTATGATTTTTGGGTATATGAAATGGTCATTCTAGCCATCTTCCAAGATTAAATTATGGATGCAAAATCGAGTGTCTACAACATATTTTTATATCCATTGTTACCCTTTTTATAATTTTTTTATTCATACTTAGACTATCAAAAATAATTTTGGCATAAAAAAAAAATTTCCACCAAACAGAACCGTCGCTGATGGCACCTATAATGGTGAAGTAAGTAGAATCAGGAATGGGGATGGAAAAGTGGCGAAGGATCCACGTGATATCCTGATACATATTGAGGACAGATGTGATGAAGTGAGAGAGATATTCTATAGAGAGGTCCTCAAGAAGAGACAAAAGAAAGCGAGCACGAGGCTCTATGATAGAGTTATAGTGAGACAATGGAGTAAGAGTAACTGTCATCACCATATTAAGGAATCTCGGACCTTTTGCAAAGCCCAAGCATGGGGTGTTTTGCTTCCCAACCCATATGGAAGGTGTCTCACAAAAACGAGACAGAAGCTCGTCTCTGGACACAGTCCGATGACGATCACAGCCGGGGTAGTCAGGATGCGCTACCCGTGGAATATGTAGTACCTCGGATATAAGATCCGAGGTAACTACGATACGTGTACCTCAAAATGTCGTGAAAAATCGACGTACAGAGGTATCGATACCGTGTATATTGGAGTAAAACTCCTGTATAAACACGATGGGACACCTCAAGGGCCTCTTACATAGATATTCCCAGCCCCGAGTCCGAATGACGGCGGGGAGAGGAGTGTCGGAAAAGTTCGACAGAATAACATGGTGCTCTGGATGAATGCCACGTTTTTGAAAGTTCTCCAAGAAGTCCTTTTGGGCCTTCCCATCACAGAATTGAACGTGAAGAAGGGGGATAGGATCAGAAGAAGAAGACTCGGAACCAAGAAGGTTTCGAGTTGGAGTGGATTTACACGCTTTGGGTGCCATAGCGCACTTTATCCGAGAGAGAGACAGAGAGACATAACACAATCACAACCAAAAACAAAGAGATAGAAAAGAAAGGAAAGACGTATGCATGAAAAATGCATGAACATGTGACGTGCAAAATTTAAATTGCATCATGGGTAAAAACCCAATCCAAACCTACTAGCACACATTCAACAATATCAAACACATATCTAAATGCATGAAATATTGTTAAAATGCAATGAGAATGTAATGCATGAGCATATAATATCAAAACAAAAACACCTAACCCAACAATTTCATAAACAATCTCAAAAACCCAAAAATTTTCAAAAACCCCAAAACCTAGGTTAAAAATGCATGAATACATGAAAATGAAGAGATTTAGAAAGCTTACCAAGTGATCCGAACTTGATATAGGCCAAAAATGCAGTGGGTAGTGAGATTTGAGTGAGGGAGAAGTGTTTGGAGGGAGAGAAGAGAGTTTTCTATCGAGAGAAAAGTGAAAAAGTGAAATATGATTCGCGCTTGGACTATATAAGGAAATCACAGTTCGATGGATGGAAGTATCTGTTGAGCACTAAATCTCGATAGAAGTGAATCTATCGAGGTGCTGTCGAGGATCTGTCGATGGATCGAGAATCTATTGAAAATCTATCGGCCAGATAGAAGGTTCAGAAAATTGTCTCGATGGATCGAAGAAGCTGTCGAGATTCTATTGAGAAGAAACCCAGAAAGCACGATGGATCGAGATTCCGTTAAGATCTGTTGAGAAAAGAAGAAAGAAGGGCTCGATAGAAGATAATCTGTCAAGGAGCTGTCGAGTTTGAAGAAAACAGGTTTTTCAAAGAAGGGAAAAACACATAGAAATGAATGCAACAAGCAAGCCACTCAAACATAGTTCCAATCAACATATTAAGCTCTCAAAACAACTTTCAACATATATGCAAAGTATTCAAAGATCCAAAACACACACACTAAACAAGTCTAACCAATTTTATATTTCAAAAACAAGTTAAAACAGTTTAGTGAGCATATATTAACACATATATAATGGAAAAATACATGTTTTGTATCGCATACAAAACATATGCAGCGAAAAATTAACGGATCTACTTCATTCGCAATTGATAACATGTACAATGTAAATTTCAGAATTCAAGAATAAGAGAGTGTGCCTTGGTGTGGTGAATTTCAAAACCAAAGATCAGAAGTTCTTGAAAACACTTTTAATCTTCACTCCAATTCCACTTGTGCCCAAGAAGTGTGGTCTCTCAATCAGTTTCTATGAATTAGTTCAAGAGAGAATGAGAGAATATCTAACCCTCACATACAAATCATTTCATTTTCTTACTAATTCTGTATGTTTCTCTCCATATAACTGATTATCTAATTGGGCTAGCCTTTTGGGCCTTTCCAATTGGGCTTTAGTATGTGGCTTGGAGTGGGACCAAAAGGGAACAAATAAGACACTAGCTCCAACGGACCTTGGGCTTTTCTGTCAACTTTTAACAAGTCCAAAATTACCATTAATTATATTTAATACCACTATATAAATATAATTGCACTCTAGGCCTTATTAATAAATTATATCCCAAGACTTTATTGTACATGCAACCTCTTCATAAAATATTCGTGGTAATACAAAGTCATAAATGTAGACTGCCACTTTGTAGATTACTACATCTTAATCCTTGAGTACCCGGTTTAATCCTTTAAGTTATTTATTATATATTTATGAAATCCAATTTCATAAATATATACTTTAGTAACTATTTACTAAAGTAGTTAGGCCTAACATTTTGAATAACAAACCCATTAAACTTATCTCAAGGGAATATTTTATATCTCCGTTAAGAGATTATAAATTCCATCTTGAGAATATATGTTCCATCAACACTAAATGTGGCTGCCCAACATACTGAGGTTTTGACCGTTACTTTAGATCTCACTCCTAATATATCAAAGCAACCTACACTTCATGATTAGGTCCATTATTCTCTCAGGATTAAGAGTTCATGTAAATATAAGTCGTGAGATTTATTATTTATTTGACAGTCGTTAGGAGAATAATAAATCTCACAACGGTCCAGTTCAATATGTTTTAACTCTTAAAACATATCAACATGTCAACTAAAAGTCTCCACTTCCATGATCAAGACAAATCATCTTAGTTGATATGTTATAGTCTTCGCAGATGAAATGCCCAATTTCATCACCGACTACGAACTAAAATTCTGAGTTTACAAAGAACTTGTAATTTATATCTTCTGTGACTTTTCACATAAATCACATACTATATATCTTATGGACTATATGATAATGTCCAAATATTCATGTTACCATCATTTTAGATAATAATAAAGCAACTTTATTAATCACAACATTAAGTCATACATAATGTCATACATAATAACATACATAGCATCATACAATAGGATTTTAGGGCACTAATCCAAACAATATATTCCTTGTGATGGTCAAATCATATTGTACCTGCACATGTATCGAAAGTAGCAAAGAATTTGTGTTTTGTGTGTAAAAACATAGCAAGAGTGCATAAGTGTCTCATATTATGACGATTTGAGATATAAGAAAATCAAATACACTCACACACAATCATAACTGCTTGATGGAGACTATCACCTTCGAGGTACATCCTATAACTCCCACATCTCCTGGAAACACGCTTGCAACCATATTTAAAAGCATTTTGATTCTTTTTGCTTTTATTTTTTCTTTGCATATTTTTCTTTTTGAGCATAGCATGCATGGGCATATAAGAGAGAAAAAATAAAATACCCAATTATGTAAGCTTAAACATCACAATTTTGCTATGCCGAAGCACACAGATGTTATACATGATTGGCGGGCTTTAGTGGTGAGATGCTTATTTATGTCTTTCTCTTAGGATTTTATAGTCCTTCCCGTCAAAAAAAGTGATATGAGTGTTAAGTATAAGAGATAATCTTAATCGTACTCATCACAAACACGAGCCACAAATCTCACTTGCTTAGTTGTGCATTGAGATGCTTATCTAAGCTACAAGAGATACAAAGTTTAGAAAACTTTAATTCAATGGTCATCCAAGGTACACAAGTACCAATATACACAAACACACTGTTTTTGTATTTTTCTGATTTAAAAAAAAAAAATTGTTTTTATGAAAAACAAAATAAAGCAAAACTGAAAACATCCAAAACAAAAACATGAAAGAAACACACAAAGCATAAAATTAGATTGACTCAAAACAATGAAGCAAACCAAACAAGTAATGCATAACCATAAGGGGAGAGAGAGAGAGAAAAAAAAAGGTGACTAAATCATTTTGAGCCTTTTTCCTTCCACACTTTGGAAGAACCGATCCTTTGTGCGAACCTTTGATCCAATGGTGAGGGGGAAGAATTGAAACCGTTCAATTTCGAAAGGAACATGAGGGCCTTGAGAAGATCTCCAAGAGGAGCAAAAGAGGATGGAAACTAATTCTGGTTTTTGGACAAGAGCATACTATTGCTTTGTTGAGTTGCTAACCACTTGTAGCAATTTGGACGAGTATGCCTAGAAGCTCCACAGTGATGACAGAAATGCGGCTTCTTTTATTGAGACTTTTTATTATTTTCCCTTTTAGTCCTAGGGTTTCTAGCATCTTTCTTTTCAACCTTAGGGGGTGCTCCTAGAATAGATTTGCCATTGTCTAAGTTCTTACTAGCTATTTCAATTTTAAATTCATTATTCTCAGAATTAACATTATCAATAGGTGAGACAAACACAGTTGTACTAGATGAGTCAATATTAGGAGAAGAGAAATCATACCCCAATGATTTTATCAGAAGCAGCTTTCTAAAAGCTTAGCATCTCATCTAGCTTTGCACTGGAAGTCCTCTCCAATTAAGCTCTAACTTGGAACAGATCCACTTCAAGCTTCTTTGTCCTTTTAGCAAGGAAGTTGTTCTCCAACCGCAAAGCTCTAATGGTTTGATTTGCTTCATCAACCTTTGTAGAGAGCTCCTCTCGATCTAGCTCCACATCACTCAGCTTCTTGGTGGCTAGCCTATACAGTTTCTCATGCTTCTCAGAAATCTTGTACAATTTTGCATAGACTGTATGGATGTCATCTTGTTCATCCATTTTCTCAAACTTAGATACCACCAAGTCCTCTTCATCATCTACTATTTTTGTAACCCCTTCAGTAGGATCAACTGTAGCAGTGAAAGCACTCAAAATTCCCTCGTCATCACTGTCTTCTGACTCAGTTTTAGGCTCGGTATCACTCAAGGTAGCAGCAAGAGCCTTGCTTTTCCTAATTGACTTGAGATATGTTGGACATTCTTGTTTCATATGTCCAAAACCTTGACATCCGAAACACTTTGGTCTAGAGGGAACAGTATACTGACCGACATCCTTAGCATCCTTCTTCCCTCTGTCTTGACTTTTGAATTATGAAGATTTGGATTGCTTATGGTCCTTATCAAATCCTTTTGCATTGGCATTCTTCATAAACTTCTTGAACTGCCTAGTGATGTAGGACTTCATCTTGGAATCTTCATCGTCTGAAAACTCATCAGTCTCATTACTTTTGGCCTTCAGTGCCATGCTCTTACTTTTGGTTCCTTTCCCAATTCTAGTCAAACCCAATTCATAGGTTTGTAAGTTGCCAACCAACTCGGTCAAAGGAATGGAGTCAATGTCCTTCGATTCTTCAATTGCTATTATCTTGGCATGAAATCTCTCAAGAAGAGACCTTAGCACCTTTCTTACGACCTTGGGTTCGGGAATAGTTTCCCTAAGATTGAATATTGAGTTGACTATGTCCTTCAGCTTGACATAGAACTCACCAAAAGACTTATCCTCCTCCATCTTTATCTCCTCAAAGCTAGTAGTCCCTTCATAGGTTGTCTGGAGGATGGTCTATGCTTCCTTTATAGTTTCAGTCGAGGATATTTTCTTGAACTCCTCATTCGTGACCGCACTGAAAATGGCATTCAATGCTTTGCTGTTAAAGTTTGCCGCTTTGATCTTTACATCATCCCAATTAGCAGGCACTTCCTTTGGCTTAGTCCAGCTAGTCTCCATAGCTTGCCACACCTTCTCATCTAAAGACTGCAAGAAAGCTCTTATGCGTACTTTCCAGTATACATAGTTAGTGTCATCAAATAAAGGAGGTGTAATAAGAAATTATCCTCTATCCATGACAAACAGGGGTCAATGGATCACACAACAAAGATTAAACCTAATCAGAGTGTGCCCGCCTTGATACCACTTGATAGGCAAAAAATGTATTGAACCCTTTGGCAAATCAATTAATTAAGTCAATTTAACATGCAATAGCGTGGTAGCACAAACAAATCACCAAATAACTAAATGTAGCGGAAAATAAATTTGACATAGGTGATTTGTTTACAAATGGGGAAAACCACCAAGGCAAAACTCCACCGGGTGAATTTAAGGACACCACTCCCGAGAATCCACTATTATCAAAACAAGCGGTTACAAGTAAAAGGAATCTTAGTACCTAATACCAACCTACAGTTGAACCCTTACCCCAATACCCAATTGGACTTGTATTGTAGCGGCAATCTCTCTGTTCAATGCACGAATCCCAGTACGTGACTAATCAATGATGCATGGATCCCAGTACGTGACTAACACACTAACTTGAGAAAGATATTGGCTGCAAAGTTCTTCAGTTCATCCAACAATGAAGATCAGGAAGTTCCTTGGTCACAAAACCCTTGGTGTGAAAACGCAGTAACTTCTACAAAGAATATGATGAACTAGAACAATTTTTTCTTCCGATCACAATATGCATCCCTTGTGACGGCTCTTAAAATTATCCTTATATATGTCTAGGGTTGTGAGAAAAGAAACCTTACATAAATACTCAAGGATATGCGTGTAATCAGATCTGGAAAACCTGATTTCGTAATTCTCGACAGATACAGCTTGTGTCGAGTTTCAACATTAATTCTCGATAAAAAGGATTCTGTCGAGCTTTAATGAGCAACACAATCTACACTTGTTTCTTGGTCAGATTTGCATGGCTTCAATTCTAAACTTGAACACTTGTTTCTTGAAGTACTGAACCCATCTTAAATCTACCCAATTACAAGTAAAGTGCGTTTTGTCAAAGGATTAGCCAATTACATAATTATGTCCCTAATAGAAAAGATTTGGAAAAAAATGATGGTCAAGTACTATTTATGGAAAACATTAATAATTCAACCATGGAAAAAACTTTTCTTTTTCTCTGATTTTCTAGTACCTCTATGATAATTGCACCACCTTAATTAAAAACAATTTGCTATATCAACATAAGATTGGAATCATGGACTAAAAGAATAAGTTAGGCCAAAGATATATTATTCTTCAAATCAATTATTGTACCTGCATGTACTAAACCTCCCACATCATCAACACACGCACAATATATAAATCCAAATGAAAATAAAAAATAAAAACAAATAAATGTAAAGAAAAAAAAAAGTTTCTCAGTGTCAAATATATATATATATATATATATTTTCATGTGAACTTCAGGCCATTATGCTTAGGGGTGGGTCAACCATTAAGCATGAAGACCAAGAAAATTACGGCTCTTGCTCCCCGTAGAATGTAGATTGAGGTGATTACACACTTGCATCACTCCCAAAAAGATTAATCTAAAGTAAAACAATCAAAACACCAAAGTTTAAGAACAGTAGAAAATAATAATCAATCTTTAACAGCATGATCATTCAACCTTAGTTATCATATACAAAGAAAGCAATCTATGAAACACATTAATTAAAACAAATCAAAAATCAAGATTATATATAGAGAAATCAAAATGAGAGAGAGAGGTACCTTTGATAGTAGATATCAAAAACAAACATGTAGTGATAAAAAAAAATTCCCATCACAAATACTAAACTTGTTAGTTTTAATAGAGATAAAAGAGAACATATATAAATATGAAAACATGTAGGGAAAGAGAAAAATATATTTCTGATTCAAAAGTATTGAGGGAGGGGAAATGTTAGGGAAGAGGAAGATATCTTCATATTTTTGGTAATTGAAAAATGTATTTGTAACGTGCAAATCTGAATAGAGGACTTTTTGGTTACAATATAGGTTTACGGAAAATTTGAGACTTTCCATATTCATTATTTAATTTGTTACGAAAAAATGCTTATGGGGAGAGAATAAAGTCCTTTAATGTCGTGTCAAGTTAGTAATTACCGTTATCTATTGGATAGAAAAAACTGATGTGTCAAATGAAATAATAAAAAATGAATTTTCGTGCCACATCAACTACCGGCTATACCACTACATCAAATTAAATTTAAAAAAAAAAAAAAAAAAAAAAAAAAAAAAAAAACTAAATTAAAATCTGCACACTTGATATCAATTTTGGGGAAAACAGCAAGACAAGAGAGAAAAAAAAAATCTAAATTCGGAGCAATACCGACATTTGGGATTTTGACCAGTTGAAGAAATCTAAGTTGCGTTTGGGTCACCCAACTGATTTTGGTGCAGAACAAAACGAACCACTTCTGGGTTTAGCTTCATGGGTATGGTGGTATATCTAAGGACGTCATGAAAGACCGCCAGTTGTCATGTCCAAGAAAGTTAGAGATTTCCTAGGAAATATCTTAAATATCTTTGGTGTTGGTGATGCCACAAAAGTCCATAGATTTGAAGGGTCTTCTTCCTTGATCTTGGATGAGAAATGGGTATCTTAGTAAGAGCCTCCACATGACGCTACGGTACCTACTTGCTTTTAGCTTTGTAATACTAAAAACTAAAGAAAATACACAAATTTGAAAGTACACCAATTATTGTCATGTGTTGTGTAGCTTGTGCCTCACTAATGACAAACCCCTCCGCCAGATGATGGGCTGTGGTTGTGAACTAGTGGTTTTGAGTACTGGGTTTAGTCCTGCAGATTTGATCTTACGTAATTTGGTTTTTTTTTTTTTTTTACTTGACGTGGCGGGTTGATGTTGTAAAGTTGTAATTTACAAATATGTGTTTTGTTGGCTTTAATTCCGTGCCAAATTTGATTGTAATTTTATTCAATCTTTTGTACTCTGTATTTATTGTGGGATTTGATTGTAAGGATTGTGTGATAGAGAGAGAGTGTGTGAAGACTCAAGCAATTGAAGACTGAAGAGTTTTCGCGGGTATATCGCGACTAAGCATCCCGCGAAGTGACTCATGTGACTTGCACATGCTGGAATGCGAAGAGTCAGGACAGGATGGAGACAACTGTATCTTGCGAGTATCTCGCGGGTAAGGCCTTTCAGCAAGACACCTGCGAGACATTTTGTTCTGCCAGACTATATTATCTGATACATACTTTCTGTACCCACACTATATATACCCACATTACCCACGAATGTTGAAGAGTGCTTCTGAGAGAAAACCCTAGCCAAACACCTTGAGAGTTAGAGATTGTTATACCCACAATCCTGTACACAATTGTGTTAGGATAAGTGCTTTTAAATCCTATTGTATGATGCTATGTATAATATTAAGTATAACATTATGTATGACTTAATATTGTGTTTAATAAAGTTGTTTTATTATTATCTGAAATAATGGTAACATGAATATTCGGACATTATCATACAATCCATGAGATGCATAGTATGTGATTTATGTGATTTAGTCACAAAAAATATAAGTCACAAGTTCTTTGTAAACTCAGAATTGTAGTTCGTAGTCGGTGATGAAATTGGACATTTCATCTGCGAAGACTATAATATATTAACTAAGATGATTTGTCTTGATCATGGAAGTGGAGACTTCTAGTTGATATGTTGATATGTTTTAAGAGTTAAGACATATTGAACTAAACCGCTGTGAGATTTATTATTCTCCTAACGACTGTCAATTGAATAATAAATCTCACGACTTCTATTTACATGAACTCTTAATCCTGAGAGAATAATGAACCTAAACATGAAGTGTAGGTTGCTTTGATATATTAGGAGTGAGATCTAAAATAACGGTCAAAACCTCAGTATGTTGGGCAGCCATATTTAGTGTTGATGGAACATAAATTCTCAAGATGGAATTCATAATCTCTTAACGGAGATATAAAATATTCCCTTGAGATAAGTTTAATGAGTTTGTTATTCAAAATGTTAGGCCTAACTACTTTAGTAAATAGTTACTAAAGTAAATATTTATGAAATTGGATTTCATAAATATATGACGAATAACTTAAAAGATTAAACCGGGTACTCAAGGATTAAGATGTAGTAATCTACAAAGTGACAGTCTACATTCATGACTTTGTGTTACTACAAATATTTTATGAAGGGGTTGTATGTACAATAAAGTCTTGGGATATAATTTATAGATAAGGCCTAGAGTGCAACTATATTTATATAGTGGTATTAAATATAGTTAATGGTAACTTTATACTTGTCAAGAGTTGACAGAAAAGCCCAAGGCCCATTGGAGCTAGTGTCTTATTGGTCCCTTTTGGTCCCACTCCAAGCCACATATTAGAGCCTAATTGAAAAGGCCCAAAAGGCTAGTCCAATTAGATAATTAGTTATAAGGAGAGAAACATACAGAATTTTTAAAATAGAACAACTTACATGAAATGGTGTATGTGATTGTTGGACACTCTTGAATTCTCTCTTGAACATTTCATATAACTGATTGAGAGACCACACATCTTGTGCGTTAGTGGAATTGGAGTGAAGATTAGAAGTATTCCCAAGTGCTTACAATCTTTGTTTTTGAAATTCACCACACCAATGTACACTCTCTTATTCTTGTATTCTAAAATTTACATAATGCATGTTATTAATTGCGAATGAAGTAGATCCGTTAATTTTTCGCTGCGCACTCTCATATTTCAATCAAATGGTATCAGAGCCAGGTTTTCAATTTTGAATTGTATAACATGTTTTGTGAGTTTTAGAATTAGAGATTATAGTTTCATGTTGTTAGAAGATTTTGCATTTAATTTTCTGCATGGTTGTTGAAACTATGATTTGATAAAAACTGATATTGATGTTGTGATGTTGTTTAAATTTGAATTTAAGTATGTTAAATTGATCTTTAAGGCTATAGCATCAATGAATTTCAGTTTTGATATTATTCTCTGACTATCATGTTCGTATGTAAGTTGTTTGTTCAAGAAAAACCGTAGAAAACTGCCTTAGAAAAATTCTGGAAATTCAAGTTTCACGAGTTTCGATCGATCGAAAATCACTTTCGATCGATCGAGTGAAACAATGATCATACTTTCTTAAATAGATTGATTTTCGATTGTTAGTCGATCGATCAAATTTGTTTTTTGATCGATCGAGAGGCAATTTTGATCAATCGAAGAAGTCAGATGGTCAAGTTCGAATTTCTTAATTTTTTCGACCGATTTTGGGGCACATTCGATCAATCGAAAGAAAGAAAATCAGAATTTTTTCTAAGTGTTTTCACATGTAAGAGGAGTAAGACAATGTGTAATTAGATTATGCATATTTTAAAATTAAAAACCTTTCCTTTAAAACATCTAGTGGGAGAGAGATACAAGGGTTGGATCTTACGGCCTCCATTATCGATTCATAGTAGTGTGGATAAGCACCTCGTCTTGGCGTATATGCCTCGCGATCCCAATGGAGGGTGTTTACTTCATAGTGCTACAAGATTGAACTTACTCGTTTAAAGTAGTGTGGACACGCACCTCGTCTTGGCGTATATGCCTCGCGATCCCAAAGGAGGGTGTTTTGTTCCATGGTACTACAAGTTTAAACACTATAAAGGAGATGAAATGTGGCTACACATGATTCTAGATAATGGTGTACACTAGACTAAGTATAATGTTAACCTCCCAAAGGAGGTATGTCATTATTACTTAGAGGCCAAAGGGAATACGGCATATTATTAGTGTTTGATAAGAGTTATCATGATAGCACTAATAATGAGAATAGTTCTCAATCAATTAATGTATTTATAATAAACTTGCTACCAAGGAATTATAGACATGGATTGGGTTGTCATTGCATATATTATTTTATGGTTTCATTAAGGTTTCATACTATATGTTTATATGCTAAATTGATAATGTCCAGTTTACTTATTATATTCATATTTATTATTTTCATATTTGAACATGGCATCATTTAGCCCACTTGTAACCATTATTAATCAAAAGAAACTGACTGGATCCAACTATGTTGACTGGAAAAAAAATTTGGACATAGTTCTCACTGCTAAAGAGCACAAATATGTGCTTACTAAACCATGTCCTAGCTTTCCTTCATTAGATGCTCCTCTTGAGGAAAAACAACGATATGATCGTTGGCAAAAATCTAATGAGATGGCCAAGTGCTACATCCTAGTATCTATCTCAAATGTTCTATAGCATCAAATGCAGGATGTAGAAATAGCTTCAGACATTATGCTAAGTTTGAAGGAGATGTTTGGTGAGCAAGGCCGTTCTGCAAGGCAAGAGACCATGAGGCAAATTTATAATACCAAAATGACTGAAGGTAGTTCAGTAAGAGAGCATTGTCTTACAATGATCTCTAATCTGAATACATTGGAAGTTTTAGGTGCCGATATTGATGGAGAATCCCAAGTGGATATGATACTCTAGTCACTACTAGAATCATTCAAGGAATTCAAACTTAACTATAATATGAACAAAAAGATTTATACATTGTCTGAATTAATGAATGAATTGGTAGCGGCGGAAGGCATTCTTGGTATTTCTAATGTTGAAACCAATATTGGTGAAACTTCTACTTCTCAACCTAAGTCAAAAAGCAAGGGTAAGAAGAAGAAGAAGAAGGACTTCACCAAGCAAGAGGGTAAACAAAATGCCTTAGGGGTTGCTGACAAAGGAAAAAAGCTTAAAGGAAAATGTTTCCATTGTGGTGAGAAAGGACATTGGAAGAGAAATTGTCCAATATTCAAGGCTGCCAAGAATAAGGGTATGAAAAATACATTCCTTCTAGAAATATGTTTGGTGCAGAATCCCACGGATTCCTGGTGTGTGGATTTAGGTTGTACTAATTATATCTGCAATTCCTTGCAGGGGTTCTAGGAGACCAGAAAGTTTAAAGAAGGGGAGTTGTTTCTTACTTTGGTTGATGGGAGCAGGATTCCGGTTGTAGCTGTTAGTGTTTATAATTTATGTTTTGAATCTAGAGTTTTAATATTGGAAGACTGTTTGTATGTACCTAATGTTCGTAGGAATTTAATTTCTGCTACTTACTTAGGTAAACATGGATATTGTGTTATCCTTAAAGACAATATTGTAATAAAGAAGGGTAAAGTGTTTATCTGTTCTGGCAATATTGCGAATGGTCTTTATATTTTAACTCCTGATAAGCATGAATTATATAATTCTGAATTAGATAATAACTCTTATGTAAAATCATTAAAGAGAAAGTTTTCTTCTACTAGTGATGCATATCTTTGGCACTTGCGTTTAGGTCATATTAATTCAAACAGAATTCAAAGACTGATCAAAGATGGACTCTTAGAGCCCATGGAATTTGATGAATTTTAAGTTTGTGAATCTTGTTTGGAAGGTAAAATGACTAAACGACCTTTTAATACAAAAGGTAGAAGAGCCCAAGACTTGTTAGAGCTAGTGCATACTGATGTGTGTGGTCCTATGTCAACCCAAGCAAAAAGAGGTTATGAGTACTTCATCACTTTTACCGATGATTACTCAAGATATGGTTATAACCTAATAAGACGGAAGTCCAAAGCCTTTGAAAAGTTCAAAGAGTTTAGGGCTGAAGTTGAGAAGCAATTAGGTAAACACACAAAGGCCATTCGATCTGATCGAGGTGGCGAATACCTTCTTGGGGATTTCAAGAATTACTTAATTAAAAATAGGATAGTATCCCAATTGATTGCACCTGGAACTCCCCAACAAAATAGTGTAGCAAAAAGAAGGAATAGGACTCTTTTGGAAATGGTTAGGTCCATGATGAGTTATTCAACTTTGCCTTTTTCTTTTTAGGGATATGCACTAAAAACTGCAATGCATATTTTAAATTTAGTTCCATCAAAATCTGTTCCTAACACACCCATGGAATTGTGGAGTGGGCACAAGCCTAGTATAAAATATCTCCACATTTGGGGATGTCTAGCACATGTGTTGAAAGGGAAGTCTGATAAGTTGGAAGCTAAAATGGAAGTATGCATGTTTTTAGGGTATTCAAAGGAAACAAAGGGTTATTTATTCTATAATCATAAGGATAACAAAGTGTTTGTTAGCACCCATGCCAAATTTTTGGAAGATGATTATGTGAATAATTTCAATCCTAGAAGTAAAGTTGTTTTGGTTGAAATGAATGAACCTGTAAATGAACAACCAATGAATGAAACTAGGGATGATGTGGCTATATTAGATACACCACAAGATATTACTCAAGAGATGTCTAGTACACAGGTGCCTCGTCGTAGTGGGAGAATTGTTCGGCCTTCTATAAGATTCATAGGTTTGGGAGAAACCTATGAAGCTATCTCAGAAGAGGCTGGATCGAATCCTTACACTTATGATGAAGCAATGAATGATATAGATGCACATCATTGGGTCCAAGCTATGAAATCTGAATTAGATTCTATGTATTCTAATCAAGTTTGGGATCTTGTAGAGGCGCCTAACGGCATTAAACATGTTGGTTGCAAATGAGTTTACAAGAGAAAGAGAGGGATAGATGGAAAGGTTGAAACCTTTAAAGAAAGGCTAGTGGTGAAAGGGTATACACAAAAAGAAGGTATTGATTATGAGGAAACCTTTTCACCAGTAGCAATGCTTAAATCTATCAGAATTCTCTTATCCATTGCTGCTCATTATGATTATGAGATTTGGCAAATGGATGTTAAGACTGCTTTTCTCAATGGCAATCTTAAAGAGGAAATCTATATGATGCAACTGGAAGGTTTCGTAGAAAAGAACCAAGAGCATATGGTATGCAAGTTGAAAAGGTCCATTTATGGACTTAAGCAAGCATCTAGGTCATGGAACATCAGATTTGATCAAGCAATCAAGTCATTTGGTTTTGAACAAAATCTTGATGAACCATGTGTGTACAAAAGACATCAAGATAAAGTAGTAATGTTCCTAGTGCTTTATGTTGATGATATTCTACTAATTGGAAATGATGTAGGGGTGATGTCATCAGTAAAGGTTTGGTTGTCAAGCCAATTTCATATGAAGGACTTGGGTGAGGCTAACTTTATTCTAGGGATCAAGCTTTGGCGAGATCGAAAGAATAAGATGTTAGGCTTATCACAAGCTGGATATATAGATAAGGTTTTAGAATGGTTTAGCATGCAAAACTCCAAGAAAGGATTACTTCCTTTCAGACATGGAGTTCCTCTGTCTAATGACCAAAGGCCTAAGACTCAAGAGGAAGTAGATATAATGAGACAAGTTCATTATGCTTCAGCAGTAGGAAGTCTCATGTATGCCATGCTTTGTACTAGACCAGATATTTGTTATTCAGTTAGCATGGTCTGCCGATATCAATCAAATCCAGAACCAAAACATTGGCAAGCAGTAAAGCATATTCTTAAGTATCTACGGAGAACGAGAGATTATATGCTTGTTTACCGGTGTGAGGATTTGATTCCCATTGGCTATACAGATTTAGACTTTCAATCGGATCTAGATTTCAGAAAGTCCACATCAGGATGTATATTCACCTTGGGAGGTGGAGCCATAATATGGAGGAGTGTCAAGCAATCTTGTATTGCGGACTCCACCATGGAAGCAGAATATGTTGTTGCTTGTGAAGCAGCAAAAAAAGCTGTATGGCTCAAGAAATTCCTTTCTGACCTTGGTGTAGTAAGAATGGAGCAAGCTCCCATTACTTTGTTTTGCGACGATAGTGGAGCAGTTGCACAATCAAAAGATCCAAGGAATCACAAGAAAGGAAAGCACATTGAGAGGAGGTACCACATCATTCGAGATATTGTTACTCGTGGAGATGTGGTGGTAGCAAAGATTGAAAGTGCAAATAATCTAAAAGATCCATTTACCAAATCCTTGTCTCAAAGGACTTTCGAGTCACATTTAGAGGGAATGAGAGTTAGATTAGTGCACAATAGTCTTTAGGGCAAGTGAGAGATTGTTAGGATAAGTGCCCTTAAGTCCTATTATATAATGCTATGTATAATATTAAGTATGACATTATGTATGACATTATGTATGACTTAATATTGTGTTTAATAAAGTTGTTTTATTATTATCTGAAATAATGGTAACATGAATATTCGGACATTATCATATAGTCCATGAGATGCATAGTATGTGATTTAGTCACAGAAGATATAAGTCACAAGTTCTTTGTAAACTCAAAATTGTAGTTCGTAGTCGGTGATGAAATTGGGCATTTGATCTGCGAAGACTATAACATATTAACTAAGATGATTTGTCTTGATTATGGAAGTGGAGACTTCTAGTTGATTTGTTGATATGTTTTAAGAGTTAAGACATATTGAACTGGATCGCTGTGAGATTTATTATTCTCCTAACGACTGTCAATTGAATAATAAATCTCACGACTTCTATTTACATGAACTCTTAATCCTGAGAGAATAATGGACCTAACCATGAAGTGTAGGTTGCTTTGATATACTAGGAGTGAGATCTAAAATAACGATCAAAAACTCAGTATGTTGGGCAGCCACATTTAGTGTTGATGGAACATATATTCTAAAAATGGAATTCATAGTCTCTTAGCGGAGATACAAAATATTCCCTTGATATAAGTTTAATGGGTTTGTTATTCAGAGAGTTAGGCCTAACCATTTTAGTAAGACTAAAGTATATATTTATGAAATTGGATTTCATAAATATATGGTGAATAAATGAAAAGGATTAAACCGGGTACTCAAGGATTAAGATGTAGTAATCTACAAAGTGGCAGTCTACATTAATGACTTTGTGTTACTACGAATATTTTATGAAGGGGTTGCATGTACAATAAAGTCTTGGGATATAATTTATAGATAAGGCCTAGAGTGCAACTATATTTATATAGTGGTATTAAATATAGTTAATGGTAACTTTGGACTTGTCAAGAGTTGACAGAAAAGCCCAAGGTCCATTGGAGCTAGTGTCTTATTAGTCCCTTTTGGTCCCACTCCAAGCCACATATTAGAGCCCAATTGGAAATGCCCAAAAGGCTAGCCCAATTAGATAATCAGTTATAAGGAGAGAAACATACAGAATTTTTAAAATAGAACAACTTACATGAAATGGTGTATATGAGTGTTAGACACTTTTGAATTATCTCTTGAACATTTCATATAATTGATTGAGAGACCACACATCTTGGGCGTTAGTGGAATTGGAGTGAAGATTAGAAGTATTCTCAAGTGCTTACAATCTTTGTTTTTGAAATTCATCACACCAAGGAACACTCTCTTGTTCTTGTATTCTGAAATTTACATAATGCATGTTATCAATTGCGAATGAAGTAGATCCGTTAATTTTCTGTTGCGCACTCTCATATTTCCATCAAATTGCTTGTGGATTTTCCTTAACTCCTACCTCTCCATTTCATATCATTGAGAGGTTGATAGCCCAAACACTTACCACACCCTTTCAGAGTGTCAAGTGATATTTTGGTGTTGCTGGGAAGCATTGGAAGAAGCCAAAGATAGCAGATGCAACATGGAGCTTGTTGCGGGATCCGGAGAGCTAGACAAGACATGGTTCCGAAAAGTCTTGTTAGAGTAGGAGCTTAGAGGGCTTAGGTACATCGGGTAGATTAGGCTTGGAGGGTCTCTTGCTAACCCATATATCCCAACTGATTGTCTAGTGGATCGATTACCACTTGAAAGGCGGCGGAGAAGTTTTACGCCGAGTACTTCGGTTACCTCTTCGATAACACATCGGCGTGTTATCTTGTGTTTGCATCTTTCTTCCCTACTCTTTTATATTTCCATTTTACTGCTGTATTGCTTTTAATACGGATTAGAGTAGTTTGTTTGTTTATTCGCTTGCATTTACACTATTCCGCACTTAGTATTAAGTTAGTATAAAATCAATCGAGCCGTAACTTTAATTTGGGGGTCTAAACAGCTCTTGTGTTTTCAACACATTTTCGAGCTTTCAAATTTGATATGGAAAATAGTTTTTTATTATTCTGTTTGACACGTTAACTTTTTCCATTCAAGAATAACGGAAGAAATTAAATTGACAAAGCACTAAAAAAGTTAGAGACCAAATTGACATTTGATGTAAATGATAAGGACTAACTTTGTAATTTTCCCTTATATTTTCTATTCCATATATACATACATATATATATATGTATATATAAATAAAAATTTATGATTTTTTTTTAATTAGATGGAAGAAATATATAAGGAGTTGATATTTTTTCAATTACACAAATTCAGCACATTTTAAAATATGCCTTTTAGGATACTCTAAAAAAAACGCCTTTTAGGTTAATAACAAAAAAAATTGAGAAAAAAAGAAAAGGGAAAAAAATAATGGAGTATTTAAAAGAGCTTCTAATGGATATTTTATTATAATTGTGGAATTTATTGCTGACACATGGTAAAAAAATTGACATATACCAATAATTGTCTGTCACGTGGCATTATATTTCAAACTATATATTACAGCGGTTCAAGAACACACCAGCGTTGACAAAACCGGCTGGAGCAGCATTGATCCAACCGACGGAAGACTCCACCAAAGCTTTCAGGTACGGTGTCTACAGTCCTTTTCCTTTTTGATAGAAATGTCTGCAACTTGATTTTGAAGAAGAACTTGTAACAGGATATATATTATATTATAATATAATATACTTTAATAATACTATGTCGTTTTAAACTTCTTTTTTTAAAACCATTTATTGACCAAACGACGTGTTTTAGACTTCTTTTTTTTACACTGAACTCAATCTCCTCCTTCAAGTGAAATGGTGCCATTCTACTGTGTATGATTTTTTTTTCTCTTTCGCTCTTAGCCACACACGTTTGACTCTCTCAACCACATAATTTTTTGGCAAAACTACGATATTGGTCTCTTAAGTTTACCCTGTGTGCGCAATTGGTCCTTCAAGTTTGAAGCGTGCGCAATTGGTCCCTCAAGTTTGTAAAATGAGCAATATAAGTCTTTTTACTAACTGCCATTAACGGTGTTACTTATGTGGATAACGGATAATGAATTGACATTTTATTTTAATGATGTGGCATATTTTAATTAAAAAATTACAAATTAAAAGTACACATGAGGAACCTTTTTTTACAACGGTACCAAATTAAAAAAAAAAATCTTTTTTTTTTACCAATTGTAAATATATCAAAATTCGTGGGACCCACTGATGTGAACACAAACAATTTCTTCTTCTCTTCTAAATTACTTTTTTTTTTTTTCCGACTCTTGTACAAAACCCACTGATTGTCTTCTTCTTTCTTCTTTTTCTTTTTATTTCCTATCTCTCTTGCACGAACCCACACACTGGTGGTCTAAGGTATTCTTCTTCATTTTTTTTTTTTTTTTTTTTTTTTTTGGTGTTTACTGTTTTGCTATTTTGGTGGTCTTATTGTTTCAAATAAAATAAAACCCAGTTGAATTTAACCCCACCAACAAAACAAAATTCATAAAAATAGAATCTCAAACCTAGAAAACAAAACCCATTTGAGTTTAACCCACACCCACAAAACACAAACCAAATCAAACATTTAAAGAAAATAAAGAAAGAAACAACAAAAGAGAAGCAAAGATGCTACAAAGTGCTATAAGATACATGCCCTACTTTTTTGCTGCTATGCCTCTACTGGGATTCCATGGGTTTTGTTTCATCCTGTGGAGTGTCTGCAAATGTTTAGCTATTTTAGTTTACTTTGTTTCTGTATTTTGTTGCAATTTTGTGTAGTTGTTGTGTTAATATATGTCTTGTTAGTATGTGTATCTTTATCAGCTTGGTTGGTCTGTGAAGTTTGTGGTGTTGTAAGACTTTTTAAAGTGTGTTTCTATTTACATTTAATAAAATCCCAATTTATGTGAAAAAAAGAAAAAAAAAAAAAAAAAAAGATGCTAGTACCTGTTTTTGTAATTTTAATTTGTAATTTTTTAATTAAAATATGCCACATCATTAAAATAAAATGCCAAGTCATTGTCCGTTAGCCACATAAGTAGTACTGTTAATAGCAGTTAGTAAAAAGACTTATATTGCTCATTTTGAAAACTTGAGGGATCAATTGCGCACGCTTCAAACTTGAGGGATCAATTGCGTACACATGGTAAACTTGAAGGACCAATATCGTAGTTTCACCTAATTTTTTCACATCCCAATCCCGCTGAACAAACCCTAATTTTTCCCTCTTATTCTCACCTAACCCTTCACTAAAAATAAAACACTCGAGGGCCTATTTGGTCATCCTACTCAAACTCACATTTTCACATTTTAAACAACATTACACACTTTTTCACACACTTTTTCACCCACACGTATTTCAAAAAACTCCAAACAACAATTCTCAAACTCACTCACCAAACAAGCCTTGATCTCTGCTCTCTCTCTCATCTTAGAATTCACTCACGGTCTCACTCTCTCACCGACTGAGAAAATTCTTCTCACTGTCTCTCACTCCCTAAGCCGATTAGTCTCTCTCCCCTCGGTTCTCCACTA
>JARYZH020001674.1:0-24032 GCA_030021035.2 Notholithocarpus densiflorus | reverse complement strand
TTGTATTAACTATATTTTGTTAGAAAATAATCACATCATTTTAAGAAAAGTTTGGAACTAACACTTATAATCATATCTACTATTTTTATTTTTCACTTAACAAAAAAACAATTTGTCAAATTTTTTAGTGCATCATGCGGGTCTATGATTAATAATACAAAAACTTCAAATGTGAATATTTAAAAAAAAAAATTAATAATCCATTGATTTTTGGCATCTCCTAACATTCCCAATCATTATGTCAAGAACCTATCTGTGATTAATAGTACAAATCATCTTTGAATTTTCTTGATAATAATCTTGTTGCTCGGACAACCTTGGATTTGTCTCTCAAGTCTGAGCCCATTTCCTTCATACTAGGCTGGGTTCCCCCTACCCCATGGAAATGAATTTGGTTCAAGTTGCCTCTTATAGTTCCTTTCTTCTCAATATAACATATTATTAAAAACAAAAAATAAAATAAAAAACCTAAAATTATAAATTATTTTTTACCCACCAATAACAACTTACTATTTAAGATTTATTGTGAAAGTTTTGTAAAAATGTTATGGAAGTAGTACTTCCCTTAAAGTTCACCGAGATTTCCACTTAAAATGGGTATCTTCCTTAAGGAAGGGTAGATATAGGGGCTTCGGCGAATGAATGCATCAAGGGGATCATTTCTTTCATTCATTCCTTTTCTTTTATGGATTTTTAGGATGCATTCATATATTTCAATAGTCCATTTTTTTAGAGGAGTACTACGTTCACAATATTTTCACAACATTTTTACAAAAAAAATCATAGGTGGTAGGTTGTTATTACAACTTAAATTATTTTTTTGTCCACTCATAACAACCCACCACTTAAGATTTGTAGTGAAAATGTTATGAACAGCATTTTTTTTTCTTTTTTTTTTTCATGGGATAAAATTGATCGTTTTAGTTTCTAAATAAAAGCTCATAATCTATCACTAGTCAAACAAAGTCTACTAGCTCTTGATCACTTGTATGATATATTTTGAAATTTTGTAGGAAGGATACCAAGAAGTTTGGGAAACTGTACTTCCCTTGAGATAATTCACTTGGATGATAACAACTTTACAGGTACCATGATAACCACTTCAATTTAAATACTACTTCCCTCTGCTCCAACTTCCATTAGGTTAAATTATTCTGTGTATTTGTTATATTATGCTCTCTTTAGACATAAAAGTGAGTTTCATCTGTAGGATCTGTAGGTCATGTACATGAGACTTTCTCTTTTGTTAAAAAAAGAAAAAATAAATTAAAGTATAGTAAACCAGGATTACAGAATAACTATGGTAAATTGTGTGTACACAAGCTACAATGGGTTTTAATAAAGACCACAGTTATTAGAAAAGTAACAATTTCCATGTTCATCACCTTTGTCCTTTTTTTTTTTCTTTTTCTTTTTTTGTAAAGAGCAAATGCTCTATATTACATCATTACATGTCTCACTAATCACTATAAATTTCTTACAAACTAATATGTTTGTTTACGGTGATTCCTATAAACAAGAATACTAGTGTAGAACAAGCTTGCACAACTTGCACAACGAATTGAATAAAGGCTTAACAAGCCTAAACTGATTTGTATCTTTCTATATTACAAGACGTACCCTTAACTTTTAGTTTTTTGAACCTGTTAAAGGCACTTATTCGTTAATTGTTATTTTTTGAAGTAAATCCAAAAGTTATGATTTTTTTTCAGTCAACGAGGATTCAATTTGTTTGACATATTGTGGCAGGTGAAGTACCCCTCGAGAATGAGAATCTTAAAAATCTAATGGAAGTAACTTTAGCCAATAACAGCTTAACTGGTATCATCCCAAATGAAATCTTCAATAGCTCAAGGATTGAAGTCATTAGTCTATACATGAACCAGCTCTCAGGCCATCTTCCATCAAGTATAGGCAATTGGCTTCCAAATCTTAAGGTACTTTATCTATGGGGTAATGAATTAGAGGGAATAATCCCCAGTTCTATCTCAAATGCTTCTATGCTCACTGAACTTGAATTGGGTGCAAACTATTTCTCTGGCTCTATTCCTAATACTTTGGGAAATTTAAGGCATCTGGAGAGACTCAACTTAGTCAACAATTATTTGACTAGAGATTCGTCAACTCTAGAATTAAGTTTTCTTTCATCTTTGGCAAACTGCAAAAATTTAACAACTATAGTGCTAGCAGAAAATCCATTGAATGGCACCCTTCCAATTTCCATGGGAAATTTCTCTACTTCTCTTGAAGAATTTGTAATGTTTAATTGCAACATAAAAGGCACTATTCCTACAGGGATTGCTAATTTAAGCAACTTGATGGCCTTACACTTACAAGACAATGAATTGGTTGGACCTATTCCAACTACAGTTGGAGGAATGAGAAAGCTCCAAGGTTTGTATCTTCAACACAATAGATTGCAAGGATTCATCCCAAATGGTATTTGTCTTTTGAGAAACTTGGCAGAATTATTTTTAAATCATAATGAGTTTTTTGGACCAATACCAACATGTTGGGGAGATCTTTCTAAACTTCAAAAGTTGTACTTGGATTCCAACAAGTTGACTTCCATACCCTCATCTTTTTGGAGTCTTAAAGATATATTGCAAATAAACATGTCCTCAAATTCTTTAAGTGGTCATCTACCCTTAGCGGTCGGAAATTTGGAGCATGTAACAAATATAGACCTGTCATGGAATCTACTGTCAGGTGACATCCCTACTATTAGAAGCCTAGAGTCTTTGGCAAACCTTTCCTTAGCACATACAAATTTCAGGGTCCTATTCCTCAATCATTTGATAAGTTGATAAGCATAGAACACTTGGATCTATCTGATAACAACTTGTCCGGAGAAATTCCCAAGTCTCTAATGAAACTCAAATGCCTCAAATATTTCAATGTGTCATTCAATAGATTACAAGGTGAAATTCCATTTGGGGGTGCTATTGCTCAATTCTCAGCTTCATCATTCATGGGAAATCAAGCATTATGTGGTCCACCCCAACTTAAAGTTCCACCCTGTGAAACAAGTAATGTTGGACAATCAACCACTGCAGTTATAGTAAGGTATATATTACCGGCAATGATTGCAACAATACTAGCATTATTCCTCATATTTGCTCTGCTGAGACGCCAAAAGAGAGACGCAAAACATAATGGTCAAGGAGATTTGTTAGCTCTAGCAACATGGAGAAGAATAACATATCTAGAACTTGAACAAGCAACAGATGGATTTAGCGAAAGTAACTTAGTTGGGAAAGGCAGTTTTGGCTCGGTGTACAAAGGGATGCTTTCAGATGGGACTAGTATTGCCGTAAAGGTTTTAAATTTGAATATAGAAGGAGGGTTTAAGAGTTTTAAAGCTGAATGTGATGTATTGTGCAGTATTTGCCATCGTAATCTTGTGAAAATCATCAGTAGTTGTAATAGGATTGATTTTAAAGCCTTGGTACTAGAGTACATGCCTAAAGGGAGTCTTAAGAAGTGGTTGTACTCTCATAACCACTTCTTGGATATGATAGAAAGATTGAACATGATGATAGATGTTGCATCATCATTGGAGTATCTCCATCATGGTTGTCCTTTACCTGTTGTTCATTGTGATTTGTAGCCCAGCAATATTCTCCTAAACAAAGATATGGTTGCACATGTGAGTGACTTTGGCATTTCAAAATTCTTAGGCAATGAAGAATCTATAACACAAACCATGACATTGGCCACTATTGGTTACATGGCACCAGGTAATGTTTCTAGTTTACAACTCAATTTTATGTTTACAAAGACACACACAAACACAAAGTTGTCTTAGAAAAGTATTGAGCAATTTTTTTTTTTTTTTAATCAAGGAAAGATATTGGATACTTTCTAACAATAAATTTCAATCAAACTTATAGAGTATGGATCACAAGGGACCATTTCCACACATGGCGATGTGTATAGTTATGGCATTTTATTGATGGAAACATTCACAAGAAAGAGTCCCACAGATGAAATGTTTACCGAAGAAATGAGCCTAAAAGATTGAGTAAAACAGTCAATACCCCTTTCAGTAATTGAAGTTATAGATGCTAATTTGTTGAAGAGAGGTGAAGAGAATTTTAATGCTAAGTTGGATTGTATGTTGTCTGTTATGCAATTGGCTATGGATTGTTCAACAGAGGCACCTGAAGAGAGGTCAAACATGAAAGATGTCGTAACAACACTCAAGAACATTAAATTGAAGTTTCTAAAGGATGTCGGAGAAGATTGAGAATATAAAATTTGTTTGTAGTTTTTCCATGTTTGTGCGCTTGACTAATTATATTTTGTAGATTATGCGACTCCCCTAAAAAACTTTAGATTAGCTCAAAGGAATTTGTGCTTACAGTAATACTGAAGGATGTAATTTACCTAAGTATGTTTAACTATATATATTGGAGGCAATAATTTACCTAATAATGGTAATAGACAATGCAATGATTAGTAATTCACAGTTAGCAACCAATAAGATAAACATAAGAATATTATTAAAGATCATCAATAAATTTTGAAATATCTATTTTCACCCTGTTTAAAAAATCCTGCTAATTCACAAATATCATCAGAAATGAAATCCATCAATTCAGTGTTTTTCTTCACAATTTAGAAGTCTTTCTTCTAATTTTGGTAATGCTACATGATTCAAACTTTTCATTATTATTTGGTGCTTTCCTTGACGAGTGGCCTTTGTTTCTTCTAAGATTAGAGTCACCATTATTTTGATTTCCATTAGCCTAATTTTTTTTATTCTTCCTTTTAGGCATTGATATCTATCATTTTTTTAAAAAAAAATTGTCTTTTGAATGCTATCATTTGAAGTATTGAAATTTACCTTAGATCCAAGTCCAACAGTTCCAATAAAATCAGGAGAATCGTCTTCAATTGGTTTTTGTACTCTTCCTCCACTCTTAGGTAGGTGATAACAGTTTCCATGGGAAGTCCTTTTCTTTAATTGTGTTTCAAGTTCTTCCCAAGTTCCTTCCATGAGTCAGGTTGCTTATCAGTGGTAGCTGGGACTACCATCTTCTCATCTACTTTAATATAAGAATATTAATCGTAGCTGATCAATACTTGAATAGCTTATTAATGAGGATCTTCGAAGGTCATATGCTCGGTTCAACACAAACTTGTTTACCATTATTTTAAGTCTAAAATAGAGGCTACAAGCCTACAAGCGTAATTCTTTGATCCGATCACTTCAATGTCATATTTTTGTTGAAGTGGCTCCCATCTTGTGTTTGAGAGAGCTATTAGATTTTGTTCTCCTCAATACCAAGCCTTGTGCTCACTATACTTAGGGTCTGTTTGGTTGGGAGGATGGAAATGTGAGAGGATAGAAAATAGAGGGAGGATAGAAAAGTTTTTAGTTTTCCTCATTTGTGTTTGGTTGAGAGGGTGGAAAAGTGGAAGGATGGAAAACTTTTTGGTTTGGTTGAAAATAAGGTTTGTATAAATTTATCATCATGTCCCTTTTAAATAAAACAAAAAGTAATATATTATACTTTTTTAAAAAATTGTGTATAGATGAAAGTGGACATTTCAAAAAATAGCATAAGAAATCATCCAAAAAAATTTTCTTAAAAAAATAATAAAAATTAAAATTAAAAAAAAAAAAAAAAAGGAAAAGAAGAACCCACCACATCCTGACAAAACCAAAGAAAACAAAAACAAAAACAAAAAGCCAGCCTTACCAGAGAAAGGAAAAGTCAAAAAAAAAAAAAAAAAAAAAAAAGAGCCAGAAACATTAAAAGAGGTGGGGGCAATTTTGTCCAAATATTTTTCCCACTTTTCACTCCAATTTTCTCTCCAATTTGGAGAGATTGTATTTTGAAGAGGGAGGAGAGAAAACTTGTGGGCCCCACCACTTTTCTCTCCCCCTCCCCCTCTCAACCAAACACCCTTCCCACTCATTTTCTCTCTTATTTTCCACTCTTTTTTCTCTCCTATTGTCATCTTTGGATTGAAAATAAATACATTTGCATAAATAGTAATGTACAATATTCTATATTACTCTTTTTTTTTTAGAGAAATATTGTATACTTCATGCAAATATGTACAATATTACACATTTATTTAGTTTATAATGTAAAAGTACATAAAAAATGAATATAAAAAAACATAATTCTCCTTTTTACTTGTCTAAAAATAAATCAGATCGATTATGAAACACGTTCACTATGAGAAAATATATATATTAATGAGAGATGCTACGTCTACAATATTTTTACAACAAATAACAAGTGGTTAGTTGTTATTGGTTTAAATTTGAACCTAACACTAAGATTACTCTTTTACCCCAACAATAACAACCAGTAACAACCTGCCACTTAGGATTTGTTGTAAAAATATTGTAGACATATCATTTCTCTATATTAATACTTAAAATAATTATGATGGTCTCTCTCCTATAGCCGGCCTGCACCTTAAATAATTCAGTCACCACTCATTATGAATGTCTCTCTCCTATACCCTACACCTTAAATAATTCAGTCATTGCTCATTATGATTGTCCTCACTACTGCACTACCCACCCCTTCTCTCTCCCCATGCTGTCCATGGACTGGAGAAAAGTAAGGGTGGAAAAAGAAATATCATCCTTTGAGTGTGCTTGTTTTGCAACAATTTTTTCTTTTAAATTTTTAGCTTTATTTTATTTTATTTTTTTAAATCTATAGTTGGAATTGGGTATTTAAATTTACATGTTCAGTTAAAAATACTAAAAAATATTAGTTAAACTATACGACTCTAGCTAATAATAACTTTTTAGCTGTAAATTATAATTAACCAATTTTAAGAAAATATGCAAATAAAAATTCAATTTTATATTTTATTTAAATGCACCTTAAATTTCAACTCATGCACACAATAGTATAATTTATATGGATAAACAATTGCTACATCTGTAACAATTAATAACTTGATTTGTCTTTTCTCTTATTCTTAGAGTTTACCATATATATATATATATATATATATATATATACACACTTTTTTTTATAGGTGTGGGGGCCAGTTAGCCAGAATGTACTATTACGACTGTACGAATTGGGCCTATGGCCCAATCCGAGAATATTAACTAATCTGAGGATGGCCAAATAAGGTTATTATGGGAAGGGTATGAGTAGAAGAAATAAGAATTGTGTATGATAGTCTAGAATATGTCTGAGGATCAGAGTCATCTCGGAAACAGAGATCCGAGGTCAGTAAGAAGGCCTTATCATCCTAGACACTCTTCAAGGTTGCATCACGATTAGAAGTCGGACATTGGATAAAGGATAAGTAAAGGGAGGCAACAAATATCTTCAAAGCTGCTACCTCCACATTAAATGCCTCCCAACTAACTCTCTGTCCGCATTAATGTGGAGGTGATACCTGAACAGTGGTTAAGCAGCCTTACAGCTACTAGTTGAAGGTTCTGGCAGATGTTGGATGGGACAGAAGGGGGTTCTTAGAACCTAACCTACACGTGTATGGTCGAGATGATACCAGGATTATAGTATATAGCATGGAAGAGTGGCCTGAAGAAAAGGGAGAGAGAAAAAGAATCCAAAAATCTTTGTAACAATCCTATGAATTCCTGTAACTAAGATCAAGAACTTGACCTTAATATATAGTTCCTCGAACGACACCGAGGACAGTTTTTCTCACTTTATTTACATGGATTTCTCTTAAATAAACGATGGTTATTATCTTTCTTGCTGGATAGAACTAGTTTTTTCACCCACGCTCTATAAATTCATTGTTTGGGCTTGTTGGACTAAAAACCAATCCCATATTGGGTCGAATCCAAATCTCAGTCCCTACAATTGGCGCCGTCTGTGAGAAGAACTTGATCTATTCTGAAGATATTCCGAGTGCTACGTTTAAGATGGAAGGAGTAGGTCCACACCAGGCAGAGACAGGTCCGCAACAGGTGGATGCGAATCTACACCAATCTGAATCAAGGGGGTCTCAATATAGCGATCTGTTTGTAAACCTCGAACGAAGAGGGGACCATGAGGGAAGTGTGCACACAACACATACCAGTAAAAGTCAGTCTTAAGGGAAGAGCCGTGTTTCCCATGTAAAGAATAATAGGGACATGCAACGTGAGATCGACAAATTAAAAAGGGAATTGTGCCACACACAACGAAAACGTTTATCACCTAACCCCGAACTGTCCTTCGAGGATGCAGACGATGCTAGTTACAGACAGAGGTCTAGAACTCCGCCCAGCAAGTCTTTTTCCTATGATGAAGAATACCACCGCAGACGTAGGTATATGAGCCCAACGATGCCGTGAACAAGGCGTTGAATCAAATCTCTAAATCACCCTTCACTCGAAACATAGAGGACGCGAGTCTTCCTCGACGATTCCATCAACCCACGTTCACCATTTATAATGGTCGAACAGATCTGGTGGAACATGTCAGTCACTTCAATCAGAGGATGGCAGTTCATTCCAAAAATGAGGCCTTGATGTGTAAGGTCTTTCCATCTAGTTTGGGCCAACTGGCGATGAGGTGGTTTAATGGTTTAAGGCCAAACTCAATTGACTCCTTTAGGAAGCTCACCCAAGCCTTTGGCGCTCGCTTTATCACTTGCAGCAGGGTTCCTTTGCCTTTGGGTTCCTTGTTATCTATGTCCATGCGGGAGGAGGAAACTCTAAAGACCTACTCGGATAGATACTGGGAAATGTTTAACGAAATAGATGGAGACTATGAAGATGTAGCCATTAATACTTTCAAGGCTGGCCTCCCAGCCGAGCATGATTTGAGGAAATCTCTGACTGGTAAGCCTATTAGTAGTGTGTGCCAACTTATGGATCGGATTGACAAGTACAGAAGAGTAGAAGAAGACCAACTACAAGGGAAAGGAAAGGCTAAGGTGGTCCCTCAGGAGATGAGGGATTTCAGGTCGGACCGATACAATAATAACCGACCTCGGAAAGACTTTGTGGGGCAGCTGGGATCTACCAACACCCAGGTGGTTAATGTTGTGTTTCGAGAACCAGTACAATAGGTTTTGGAGAAGGTTAAAAACGAGCCGTTCTTCAAATGGCCGAATAAGATGGCAGGAGATCTTATGAGGCGTAATCAAGGCCTCTATTGCCAATATCACCAAAACCATGGACACACCACCGAGGATTGCAGAAACTTGTGCGATCATTTAGATCAATTGCTCTAAAAAGGGAAATTAAAGTAACTCTTGCATCATTCCAGTAGTCGAGGAAGCCAAACGGATTCAGAGCTTCGGGGAGATGCTTCTTCAAGACCCCCTCTAGGTACAATAAATGTCATATTTGCTGCTCTAGGGAGGACCAAATCTTGCCCCTCTAGAGTAATGTCATTATCCCGTCACCCAGATGAGGGGTCCAGTTCAATGCCGAAGAGAGTCAAGATGGGCATCCCACTGGTTTTAGGCTTTTCGGATGAAGACAAATTGGGAACCATACAGCCGCACGACGATGCTTTAGTAGTTACACTTAGAATTGGTGGGTATGATGTGAAAAGGGTGATGATTGACCAGGGTAGCGCAGCTGAGATTATGTATCCTGACCTTTATAAGGGGCTGAATTTGAAACCAAAGAGTCTAACAGCCTACAGTTCTCCTCTGGTGAGCTTTGAAGGTAAAACGGTCATTCCAAAAGGTCAGATCAGGTTACCGGTGCAGATTGGCTCGGATGTGGTAGAGGTGGACTTCATTGTGGTTGATGCTTTCTCTCCATATATAGCAATTATGGGCAGGCCTTGGCTTCATACCTTGAGAGCTATCTCCTCCACTCTTCACCAGAAGGTGAAATATCCCTCTAGGGACCAGGTGTTAGAGATAGTAGGAAGCTAGTTTACAGCTAGGCAGTGCCTGGTGGCGGCTATCCGACATCGGCCTGAGGCTGAAACCTCAGCCACTGTTGAGAATGGTTTGTTCTAATCAGAAACTCCGACATCTCTCTTCAGTAGACCAGCCGACGAAGTGAAATGTGAAGATCTGGAGAAGGTAATTGTTAGTGATGATCCGGAGAAGTTCTTTCAGATTGGGGCTCAACTGCTTCAACTGGAGAGGGAGCAACTGGTTGAATTTCTTAGGAAAAATGTGGATGTGTTCGCATGGGATGCGTACGAAGCCCCGGGCATAGATCCCAACTTCATTTGTCATCATTTGAACGTTAACCCATCCATTACTCAGAAGAGGCAGCCACATCGGCGTCTGTCCAAAAAGCACGCTAAGGCTGTCAGAAATGAAGTAACAAAGCTCAAACAGGCAGGGGCTATTAAGGAAGTGTTCTATCCTCAGTGGCTAGCTAATACGGTCGTGGTGAAAAAGAAGACTGGGAAATGGCGTGTGTGTGTGGACTTCACAGATCTCAATAAAGCTTGTCCCAAAGACCCTTTCCCTATGCCTAGGATAGATTAGTTAGTGGATGCGATAGTAGGCCATCCTCGGATGAGTTTTTTGGACGCATTTCAAGGATATCACTAGATACCACTAGCATCGAACGACCAAGAAAAGACAGCTTTCGTCACTCCTATAGGAAACTATCATTACAAAGTGATGGCCTTTGGTTTGAAAAATGCAGGGTCCACTTACCAACGGATGATGACTAAAATGTTCGAACCACAGTTGGGCAGGAGCATTGAAGCCTATATCGATGATATGGTTGTAAAGAGCAAGTTAGTGTCCGAGTATGTGGGAGACCTCACGAACATATTTGAAATTCTAAGGAAGCATAAATTGCGTCTGAATGCATCAAAGTGCTCGTTTGGTGTAGGTTCGGGAAAGTTTTTGGGCTACATGGTGACCTACAGGGGAATTGAGGTGAACCCTGATCAGATTAAGGCCATTAACAGCTTGCAACCACCTCGAAATCCCAAGGAGGTCCAGAAATTAACCGGAATGACTGCCGCTTTAAATCGATTCATATCTAGGTCGGCAGATAGGTGCAAACCTTTCTTCCTTTTGCTACATAAATGGAAAGGATTTGAATGGACCGAGGAATGTGCCGTGGCATTTCAACAACTTAAAGATTACCTATCTCGACCACCCATCATGTCCAGTCCTGAGGTGGATGAGGTTTTATTTGCTTACTTAGAAGTAGCCCCTCATGCGGTAAGTTTTGTTTTGATACGATTAGATAGTGGCATACAACGGCCAGTCTATTACGTGAGTAGGTCACTTCATGAAGCCGAGGTGCGTTATTTACCCCTCAGAGAAGGCCATCTTGGCGGTAGTACATGCTATACGAAAATTTCCCCACTACTTCCAGGCACACACCGTGATAGTCCTAACTCAGCTTCCGCTCAAGTCAATACTTCAGAGCGCGGATTATACCGGAAGGATTGCCAAATGGAGTACGATTCTAGGGGCTTTTGATATCAAGTACATGCCTCGGACCTCTGTAAAAGGACAAGTCCTTGCCGACCTGGTAGCTGAGTTTGCTAAACTTCCTGAAGAAATAGAGGAAAAGCGGCATGGCATGGATGAAAAATCGGTTGGCCTGATCTCCATGCGAGACCCCTCGTCCTGGAAAGTGTATGTGGACGGAGCGGCAAACCAGCAGGGATCAGGAGTGGGCCTAGTTCTAGTATCTCTTGAGAGGATCACCATTGAAAAATCATTGAGATTGGGGTTCTTGGCTACAAACAACGAAGCAGAATACGAAGCTTTGTTGATGGGAATGGCGATGGTCCAAAAAATGGATGGAAAGACAGTGGAGATGTTCTCAGATTCAAGACTGGTAGTGGGTCAAGTAAAAGGGGAGTTGGAAGCTTGTGATGCAAGAATGCAGGATTATTTGGGTCAAGTTAGGCGTTTACAAACAACATTTGAATTCTTTGACTTATCGCATATCCCTAGGAGTGGAAATACCCATGCAGATTCCTTGGCTACCCTTGCCACTTCCTCGGCACAGGATTTACCCCGAGTAGTACTTGTTGAAGACCTACGCACCCCTACCCCAATGAAGAGAGACTTGCTCCAAGTCCATCAAATCGAGGAGAGGCTGAGTTGGATAGATCTTATACTGCTGTTTCTTGAAAAGGATATATTGCCTGAGGAGAAGTCAGAAGCTAAGAAAGTACGAAGGAAAGCTCCTCGGTTTTGGTTGTCCGAGGACAGAAAGTTGTACAAGCGTTCTTTTCCTGGACTATATCTGCTTTATGTCCACCCCCAGGCATCAAAATCACTCCTAGAAGAGCTGCATGAAGGAATTTGTGGGAGTCACACAGGAGGAAGATCTTTATCTCACCGAGCCATTACTCAAAAATATTGGTGGCCGGGCATGCAGAAGGAAGCACAAGAATATGTTAAGAAATATGATCAATGTTAGAGATTCGCGCCAAACATTCATCAGCCTGGAGGAGTTCTTAATCCCCTTTCTAGCCCTTGGCCTTTTGCCTAATGGGGCTTGGATATTGTAGGTCCTTTCCCTAAGGCAATAGGAAGTAAAAAGTATCTGCTGGTCGGCACGGACTATTTCACCAAATGGGTTGAAGCTAAACCTTTGGCCAATATCAGAGATGTGGATGTCAAGAAGTTTATCTGGAAGAATATTGTTACTCGATTCAAGGTTCCCCATACTCTCATCTCGGACAATGGCCTTCAATTTGATAGCACAGCTTTTAGGAAGTACTGTTCTGAGCTGGGGATAAAGAATAGATATTCTACCCCAGCCTACCCACAAGGAAATGGGCAAGCTGAAGCTGTCAATAAGGTTATAGTGAGTGGACTTAAAAAGAGGCTGGACGATGCAAAGGGAAAATGGGTGGAGGAATTACCACATGTCCTTTGGACGTATCGAACAACACCTCGCCGGTCAACTGGAGAAACCCCCTTCTCAATGACGTATGGGGCCGAGGCTGTAATTCCTTTGGAAACTGGTTTCCCAACGCTGAGAACAAATGCATTCACTTTGGACAGCAATAATGAGCTGCTAGGAAAAAGTTTGGATTTGATTGAAGAACGAAGAGAGAATGCAACGGTCCAACTGGCCTACTACCAACACAAGCTCAAGTAAGGTTATGATACCAATGTAAAGCTAAGGCCGTTGTCCCCAGGAGATTTGGTATTGAGAAAAGTTTTAGGAACTATCAAGAATCCAGCCTGGGGAAAATTAGGGCCTAATTGGGAAGGACCATATCGCATCACGTCGGTGGCAGGAATAGGTGCGTACTATTTGGAGGATTTAGATGAGAAAACTGTACTCCATCCTTGGAATGTAAACAACCTAAAGAGGTATTACTATTAATAAAAACAGTCTTGTTCAGTTCCTTTTTAATTCATCCCAATTATGTATCATGTGTCTTCCCATCTATTGAAGTATTAAACAGAAACTAAGTCATGTCAGGTTCCTCGGACCACAGACCTAGTGAAAATTAATGCCCTTTGACATTTATTGAAGTATTAAACAGAAACTAAGTCATGTCAGGTTCCTCAAACCACAGACTTAGTGGAAATTAATGCCCTTTGACATCTATTGAAGTATTAAACAGAAACTAAGTCATGTCAGGTTACTCGGACCACAGACTTAGTGGAAATTAATACCCTGTGACGTTTATTAAAGTATTAAACAGAAACTAAGTCATGTCAAGTTCCTCGGACCACAGACTTAGTGGAAATTAATACCCTTTGACATCTATTCAAGTATTGAACAGAAACTAAGTCATGTCAGGTTTCTCGGACTACAGACTTAGTGGAAATTAATACCTTTTGACATCTATTAAAGTATTGAACAGAAACTAAGTCATGTCAGGTTCCTCGGACCATAAACTTAGTGGAAATTAATATCTTTTGACATCTATTAAAGTATTGAACAGAAGCTAAGTCATGTTAGGTTCCTTGGACCACAAACTTAGTGGAAATCAATACACTTAGTCTCTCTCGGATCACAAGGTTCGTTATCACCTAGTGAAGATGTAAATTAAAGTAAGCCCATGAACATCACTTAAAGCATTTTTAGGGTGCCATGGATTTGGTTGTTGTTTGATCAAATGTTTGAATATTTTCTCAAATATATATAACCCTTGTTTTCCCTTGTGTAAACAACTTTGCACTGTTATGGTATATATTTATTTTCAAGCAAAGAACAGCTAAAATTACATAAGTAAAGACAGTAACTCGCACAAAATTGAGAAAGAAACATAAGTATTTCATTAAAGTATGTCTTAGAAAGAAGAACTTTCATTATAAAAATTGGTATTACATCACAAAAATAAAGATTCATTGTTTCAATTTTATCTAAATCTTGCCCTTGGAAGTCTTGCCAGTTGGTTTATCTGCTTTGGTAGGGATTATTTCTTCCTTCTCTTTAGGGGCTTCCCCGACAGGCATGGTAACTAAAGCTAAAGACTGCTCAAAACCTTGGGAAGCTGCCCCATCTTTTGGAACCTCTGCGGACTTGTCTGAGGATATGTCCTTGGGAGCTTCAGGTTCTTTCGTTTGCTCCTGCTGGTTGGGAGGAAGAGGATCCTGAGGCTGTGTCTCTTTAATTGGCTCAGCAATTGTAGAGGTTAGTTCACCTTGAGTAGAGGGAAGGTCTGAGGTTCGAATGGCTGATGGGTAGTGAATGCTTTCTGGTTTCCTCAGCTCAGAAGAAGCCTCAACCCCAGCTCTATTTAGGGCTTCATCCCAAGTCTTAGCGTAATAGATACGGCACACAGGTGGGACCTCTGCCCTAAGGGTTTCCTCGGTCTCGGCTACCCCGAGGTCGTAACCTCATTACTCAGCCTCATCCCTAGCCTTCTCAGCCTCCATCTTTGCCTTCTCAGCCTCATTTTTCAGCCTTTCGGTTTGCTCTTGAAGCTTCTGGATTTCTTCTAATTTCTTCCGGAGGGCGGCTATTTGGTCTTTGGACGAAGCCAACTGCTCCTTGGTATCATGCAGGAGCAGCCTCTGCTCCTCGGCCTGCCTTTGAGTTTTCTCTAAAGCTGAATCAGCACTTTTTCTAGCCCTTTCCTCCTCAACCAGCTTATTCCTTAGGTCCTTGTTGCTCTAATCAGCAATGTTGAACGATTGCACAGCTGCTACGCGCCTTTTCCTCTCGTCGTCCAATTGCTGGTAGTAAGAGTTGGTTATCTCTTCAACCCTGAAAGTGGCTTACACAGCCTAAAAGAAAAGAGTTAATGTAGCATAACAAATAACAAAAAAAAAAAAAAAAGGGGGATACCATCATACCATGCCCAAATATCTTTTGAGGTTAAGGAAAACCTCATTCCTCCTGATATTTCGCAGCTCGGCCATATCAGAAAGGAGTAGCAGAGCCTCCTCCAAAGCTAAGGCCACATGGCATCCAACACCCCTATTAAAATTTCTGAGTGATGCATCCTCCCTCAAGGGTTCACCGTTGAGCATGGGAGTTGGAAGCGAAGCTTGAGACTCCAGTGGCCGATTATCTCCTCTCTCTATGCCACTCAGTGAAGTCTGGCCAGTCTTTTGCTGCTTGGTAGCTCGTTGGATCTCCTCTTCATGCTCGGGGCGAGACTTCTCTGTCTCTGCCACATCCTTACCCTTCTATTCTCTCTTTCTTTTTGGGTCAACAAGATCAGGTCTGTGTGGCAAGGGCGGCTGAGGGGGAAGAGGAGGAGGAGATTTGGGAGGAAAATGAGGGAGTTTGGGTTGGGTGGATTTTCCTGGTGCACCTCTCCTAGGCTGAGACTTTATTAAATCCAACAAACTCTTTTGGGCTTTCCTCTGGATACCCATTTCGTCCGAGGCAATGACGTCTACTTGTTGCTGGTCGTCAAGGTCAGCCGACGTGCTCTCAGGAGATAGAGGTTGGTTGAACACCTCAAATCTATCTGAGGAATCCAACAAGGCTAAAGCCTCTTCTAAGTGTTCTTCTTCTTTTTCTTCTTCTTCCTCCTCTTCCAAGATGACGGGCTGAGATGAAGATGATCCTGCTGAGGGGATGCCCACGAAGAGTGGTTAAGTGAAGGGTGTGCCCTCAGGAATTGGAATACTCCTAGGAATGATGAATCCTTTGTGGGCTACGCTAATACGGTGGAGCCGAGAATCCTTGGCTTTTATCACGCACTTGGGGGCTTGAAATGCGAAAGAAATGGGCGTGTACCCAAGGATTATGTGCGCTGCTCGTAATTGGCCATCGGCTTCGTTTACAAACACCTCAGATCGGAGAATTCTATCTAAGCTCTCTCTGTTGACTAAATTGAACAAAGGTTTGGTAGAACGTCTATCTGCAAAATCATTAAAATAAAAAGAAATTTTGTCAGAAACAGGAATAATGAAAAACAAAAGGAAAATACAAGCCCAGTTATGTAGATTCGTAATTAAACCCCCACTTGGTGTTCCTTCCTCAGTCGGGTAGGGTAGGCCATCATGCCATTTCCCAGAAAAGATTAAAAATTCCTCTTTTAACCCTTTGTTTGATAAAGGGAGGCATTGAATTAACCTTACTTCGGGGTACCTCGATTTAAGGTAATACCCCTGCCCCGTCAAATGGTGTAGGTTGTATACCCAGTTCACATCATAATAGGTCAAATTTAAATTCATCCTCTCATTTAGGACTTTTATACTCCCTAATACCCTGAACAAATTTGGAGCACATTGTGTGGGAGAAAGTCTAAAGAACCTAAGGTAGTTTCTCGTGATGATACCCATGGGAATGGTCATCCCTCCCTCTATGAAGGCGATCATCGGGATGACCACCTCTCCTGTTTTCTTATTGTCTACCCATTCCCCTTGGGCAGCGTATCTCATGCCTACTGTTGGTGGGATCCTATACTTAGCCTTAAATCTCTCTCTATCCTCCTCGGATTCAACTAAACACTTGAACCTACCCATTTTCTAAGAAGTTTCGAAGAGAAGTTAACAAGTTTGAACAAGAACTAAGAAGGTTCAGGGAAACTTACAGGTTTGAACAGAAGGTCCTCGGACAGATTTTTAGTATTTGAAGACGCACAGGGAAGTGAGAGAGAGTGAACAGGTTCAATGTATGAGCTTTAGGATTGTATAAATTGCTGAAAGTAGGAAAGGGAATTGATTTGAAACATTATTTATAGGGGTACAGAAGCTACAGGCAAGAGAATTCCCACTCATAAATCAAGGAAAATCCTCCACTGTTGGATTTACATCCTGCCGTCGAACGTGGGGGACAAAGGTGCTGTGCCAAAATTTAATGATGGCACGCTCTAGACGCCGAAGCGTCAGGAGCGTGCCTTGAACATGTAAAAGGCGTTTGGGAGTTCGGGTAGACAAGGTATAACCATAAATGGGACAGACTGAGAATATCAAAATCCCCCTTTTTCTCCCGAGGAGTCGAAAAGCAAGATTTTAAGGGGCTATTGTGGGGGCCAGTTAGCCAGAATGTACTATTACGATTGTACGAATTTGGCCTATGGCCCAATTCGAGGATATTAACTAATCCGAGGATGGCCAAATAAGGTTATTATGGGAAGGGTATGAGTAGAAGAAATAAGGATTGTCCGAGGATCAGAGTTATCTCGGAAACAGAGATCCGAGGTCAGTAAGAAGGCCTTATCATCCTGGACACTCTTCAAGGTTGCATCACGATTAGAAGTCGGACATTGGATAAATGATAAGTAAAGGGAGGCAACAAATATCTTCAAAAACTGCTACCTCCACATTAAATGCCTCCCAACTAACTCTCTGACCGCATTAATGTGGAGGTGATACCTGCATAGTGGTTAAGCAGCCTTATAGCTACTAGTTGAAGGTTCTAGTAGATGTTGGATGGGACAGAAGAGAGTTCTTAGAACTTAACCTACACTTGTATGATCGAGATGATACCAGGATTATAGTATATAGCATGGAAGAGTGGCCTGAAGAAAAGGGAGAGAGAAAAAGAATCCAAAAATCTTTGTAACAATCTTATGAATTCCTGTAACTAAGATCAAGAACTTGACCTTAATATATAGTTCCTCGGACGACGCTGAGGACAATTTTTCTCACTTTATTTACATAGATTTCTCTTAAATAAACGATGGTTATTATCTTTCTTGCTGGATAGAACTAGTTCTTTTACCCACGCTCTATAAATTCATTGTTTGGGCTTGTTGGGCTAAAAACCAATCCCATATTGGGTCGAATCCAAATCTTAGTCCCTACAATAGGTTTTATTTGTTTTTTGTGGTATAAAAAATAAAATATATATAAAAAGAAACTAACCGTATTCCATAGTTAAGTACTTACGATCTGTAATTTTTTTATTTCTTTATGTTCTTATTTTAGAGGACTTCAAAATTTTGAATTAAAAAAAAAAAAAAAAAAAAAAGAGTTTTGGCCTTTTGGGGTCCAAAGAGGGAGGAAAAGGGAGATTCCAAATAATAACAATGTCTAGTTCCTAGTTTTTTATTTTATTTTATTTTATTTTTTATAGGAATGTCTAGTTCCTCCTAAAAAAAAATTTAATTCCTAGTTGATTGTTGTAGTACCGCTTGAGGTTTTAGAAAAGTTCCTCTTAAATAAATTGATAGAAATTAAGGGGGTGTTTGGTAGAGTAGTTTGAGAAAAGTTGTTTGTAGTTTTTTGAAATATGTGTGGGTGAAAAAGTGCGTGAAAATGTATATAATGTTGTTTAAAATATAAAAATGTGAGTTTGAGATGGAGTAACAAACAGGCCCTAAAGATTTACTTTATAGAATTTATTCTAATTTCCTTAAATTTTTTATAAAACAAGCATATATAGTTTGCTATTGCATTTGATTTAGTACAAATTGTAATGAGAAGAAAAAAGAATATATTAGTACAAATTGTACAATACGAGTCGTACGACGCGGTTGAATTCCACTAAAACAGGCCCACTGAACTGAACTGGCGAACTCCCTTTCCAAATAACAACAAATATAAAAAAATTTAGTTAATTGTCACGGATCAAAACAATATTGAAAACTAGCATCTCGAGTGTCTAAAACTCGAGTTCCAAGATAAAAATCGAGTTTTTAAGTCTCAATTTGTAAGAGAATGGGTTGATTTGGAAAAAAATCCACATGAAAATCGAGTTTTAAAGACTCGAGTTCCATAAATTGCAGAAAAACGCCGCTATAGGGCTTTAAAACGTCACTATAGGGCTTAAAAACGCCACTATAGGGCTCCTTAAACCTGGTATGGGGTGATCACTTATAAAATTTTTTTTGCAGAAAAACGCCGCTATAGGGCTTTAAAACGTCACTGTAAGGCTTAAAAACGCCACTATAGAGGAAATTTTTTTTGCATGGAACTCGAGTCTTAAAGACTCGAGATTTATGTGGTATTTTCAGTAATATGGATCTCGAGTTTCTAAAACTCGAGATGCTACTTTCCATTATTGTTTCAAACGTTGTCTAACTAACCATATACATCCCTTTTACTTGCCTATTTTGCACATTCCCCCCTGAACCGGCCGTTTCACCAAAACCATCTGCAACGACACCGTTTCACCAAAACTCAAAACGCTTTACCAAATCACAAATCACAATACTCAGACCTGCTGACGCTCACCGTTGATGGCTCCAGCTCGGCCAGATCAGGTCCAAAGCGACGGCGACGGCGACGGCGACGGCGAGTTTCTTTTCTCTTTCTCTCCAGCTGGTCTCTCTCTTTTGCTTTTTCTTAATTGCCATTGCTGGATTTGTTGGGGTTTTTGTTGCTGGATTTTTTTGTTTTCATTCCTTTATAGTGAAAAGAGGGTTTCTCTTTGTAAGTCAGAATTCCTTTTATGTCGTCTACATTTCGTTTTTCTTTTCTGTGTAAAAATATCAGTCTTATCTGCTAGATGTTTGACAGAATGCCTCAGAGAGTTGTGTTTGTTACATGTTTTGCTATGTTGAGTCTATGTTAAATGTATGGTCCAACATGGTTTAACTTTATATGTGTAACCTTTGACAAATTTGTTAGAACGCTTGTGTTTTGATATGTAAAAATCATTATAATGGAGAACAATGCAGAGAATGCAGTGAGCCATGCATGTCTAATAGGGAAAAAATATTTTGGGTTTTGGACCATATGGGACATGAGGGAGAGCAATGCAGAGAATATAAAATAGAATCCTCTGGATGTTGTACTTGTTGATGTTGTTGTATTTGGGGTTTGGATTCAGAGAAAGAGGAAAGGGAATTAAAGGAGGATGTGAGGGTAGTAGTGAGAGGGGAGGGTTGTGGAGAGTGAGGCTCAGATTTGGGGAAGAAATAGTGCGAAACTTGGAAAACTTTGTTTGTTTATGCAAATTTTTTTTTTTTTGGATGAATCAGATGAGGTATTATTGATAAGCTCAATACAACAAAATACAGTGTAGATATTATTGCAGCCAACTTCACTTTACACAGAGGATCTGAAATATTTCCTCTGTAAGTTATCAATACCCCACTTGAAATCTTCCTGCCATGAACTCGCTATGAGTGAAAGAACACACAATGAACAAATGATCGTGACTCTCATATCCCCATTCAAGAAGCCTATTAGGCAATCTTTCCTGAATGGAAAGCCAACTGATGAAAGACAGAAAGAGTGGTGGTGTTGAATTACATTACCTTCATGATCATTCCATGTTCTGTTTAGGGCTTCGAAATGAATATTTTATTGCTGTGGGGGCTGACTGGTTTGAGAAAACAGCTGTGTTTCCAGTGGGGTAATGGTGGTCCAGTTGTGGACCTGTGGTATTCATTCTGTTTTACTGAACTCAATTATAGAGGGTTTTTATCTATCTATCTATCTATCAAAAAAAAAAAAAAAATTATATAGGGTTGATAAAACTGAAGCATAAATTAAGCTGACATTCGTTATTGCTTCTGTCTTTTATATGTATATACACAAAATATTTTGCTCATTGAAATTAATGGACCTTTGGTACCAGTTCTGGTTTCTACCTTAACTAGTTTGTACATTCAAATATAATGATTTGGTAATGTCATGGAAGATATTTTCATTTGAGGTTGATTAGGAATTTTATTATTCACTAACCACCTCCATTAAGGATTACAAGCTAGTTGCATTTATTATTGCTACATGCATTCCATATATTTATATTTTCTCAATTTTTTACGCATCTTTTTAATGTTTCATATTGTTTTGGCTCACATTTGACATTTTATGTCATATTTTATATGAGTTTTAGCAAATCGTCATAGGTTTGCACTTCATGTGATTGATGAAATGCTTATGCAAATGTACTTCAATAATGTATGTACTTACAAGATCTCTTTCTGGCTCTGACATATTTGTTGGAGTTCAGGTAACCTTATTAGAGTCACTGTGTTTTTTCATTTTGTCCCGAACATAAATATACAAAGGCTCTGCATGTTAATGGTTCAATATTATGCAAAAGAAAGAGCTGACCTAAGATAAAAATTCAATATAAGTGAACTCATGCAAGCAATTATTATTATTTGTTTACACAAAGAATGCACTCATAAGCTTATGCACAATAACTGGCCAACATTCACTTTTGAGTTTTGGATTTTTTATATATCATGTGTTCATGCATATTAACAAATTTGCTATTTGGTGCTGACTTATATGCTTATCTTTCAGGACTCATTGTTTCAATGATGTAGCAGATGTTGGAGGTATGATTGAGTAGATTTAGCAAACGTTAAAGCACCATGATTGTGACATGGCCAAGACTTTTGACACCGACTCAGCTTTCTCAAATTATGCGGAACCAGAAAAACCCATTAACAGCGCTCCAAATCTTCAAGGAAGCCAAATACAAGTTCCCCAATTACAGTCATAATGGTCCAGTCTATGCCACCATTATTGGCATCCTAGGAAATGCAGGCCGGATTTGTGAGATGAAAGAGGTGATTGACTGGATGAAAGAAGATTCGTGTGAATGCAAAGATTCTGTCTTTGTTAATGCAATCAAAACCTATGTGAGAGCTGGATTGCTAGATGAATCTGTCTCTCTTTTTAAAAGCATTCCTTAGTTCAATTGCATGAATAGGACAGAATCTTTCAATACCCTGTTGCAGATATTGGTCAATGAATCTAAGCTTATAGCCACTCATCGTTTGTTCTTAGAAAGCTCTTATGGGTGGGAAGTGAAGTCTCGGATTCGTTCCTTGAACTTGCTCGTGGATGCTCTTTGCCAGAGGGGTTGTTCTGTTCTTGCATTGCAAGTCTTCCTAGAGATGAATTATCAGGGTTGCTATCCAAATAAGGAAAGTTATCAGATTCTAATGAAAGGGTTGTGTGAAGATAGGAGGTTGAATGAGGCCACCCATTTGTTGTATTCAATGTTTTGGAGGATCTCTCAGAAGGGTAGTGGTGAGGATATTGTAGTCTATAGAACCTTGTTATATACTTTATGTGATAATCTGCAAGTTGAAAAGGCTGTGGAAATTCTTGGTAAGATTTTAAGGAAGGGGCTGAAGGCTCCTAAGCGATGTTTCCACCATCTTGATCTCAGTCAGTGTAGTACTGGTGAAGATATAGAAGGCACCAAGCGTTTGATTAATGAAGCTTTGATCAGAGGTGGGATTCCCAGTTTGGTTAGTTATAGTGCTATGGCTATTGATCTTTACAAGGAAGGTAAGATTAGTGAGGCTAACAAAGTTCTCATTCAAATGCAAGAAACAGGATTTAGGCCAACAAACTTGATTTATGAATCAAAGGTAGCAGCATTGTGTAGGGGAGGGAATGTTGATGCAGCAGTGAAGGTAATTGAAGAGGAAATGGAGGGAAATTGTGTACCAAATGTTAGGGCATATAACATTGTGCTGAAAGGATTGTGTAATGAGAGGAAATCGGTCCTTGCTGTTGAGTATTTGAAGAAAATGGCTAAGAAGTTGGGTTGCGATGCAGACAAGGAAACTTACAGCATTTTAATTGATGGGTTATGTTGTGAAAGTAGATATCTTGAAGCAAGTCAAGTGTTGCAGGAGATGTTAATCAAATCATATTGGCCTTGTGTTGATACTTATAATATACTTATCAGGGGTCTTTGCTCTGTGGGTAGGCAATACGAAGCTATTTTGTGGTTGGAGGAAATGATTAGCCAAGGAATGAAGCCAGAATCTGTATGGAACTTGTTGGTAGCATCTGTATGTTCCAACATGACTGACATTGAGGTGTGCTCTCAGACATTTAATTAGATTATTGGATTCTGGTTGTTCATTGTTGGAGAAGTCATAATGGTGTAACTATTTTTTAGTCATATTTTTCTTTCTCAATTGCAGTGTCTGAACATAATGAGGAAGATTGTCAGTTGAGACATACGCAATCAGAAAATTTCATTTTTCATGATTTTTTTTTTTTTTTTTTTTTTAAATTTATTTTTTACACTGATAACTACTTTAGGCTTCAACTATTCTCACATGAGGCATATGGCCTTATACAAGGAGCAGCCGAGTAAGATATTCTAAGGAAGTGTCTCGCTGGATCTTAGGCATTAATATTTTAGATAAATTTGATAGAGAAAAGTCTAAAAGAATGTTGTTTTATTAAAATTTGCACTAGTCTTCAAACTCTATTTGAATAATTCGGATTCATCCAATGCTAATGGTCTTAGAATTTGATCTATTCCTTTGCATCGCAAAAATAATAATATTAATACTAAGAGCTGGCCCCTCCAAATGAAATTGACTGGCCCTCATGAGTCATTTTTTCATTCAAATTTGTTTAACAATTTTGACCTTTTGTTAGTCTTTCTCCATCTCTCCTCCCCCAACACATCATCACACAACCCAACTTTTATAAGTTTCTATTGGGCTGTAGCTTCCTATATCTAGAAGCTTCACCTTTTCAATTTGCATTTTCCAATTTCTTCTTTGCAGCCACCTACCTTATCACTCAGTGTCAGTGAAAGTTCTCATAGTCTCACACTAACTCTCTTAAATCTCTCTACTCCATTTCTTCTTCTCCATTTCCTCAATTTCTATTCATTTCTATCTAACTTGAATATCTATTGATTTATTTTATGGTTGATGATTTCTTTTTCTTCCTTTCATATATTAATCCAATTGATAGTCTATATTCATTATTTGTATCTAGTGTTTCATACTAATTAACATACTCAAACAACCGTATTTAGGTAAGATTTGGTATGACAAACACATCTAGTGCTAGATTAGATGCATAAATCTTCATAG
>JARYZH020001673.1:0-24066 GCA_030021035.2 Notholithocarpus densiflorus | reverse complement strand
ACAGCAAAAGCAGCAATATATATGGCCAACTTGATCCTTTTCTTTCGGCGAAGCTCCTCAGATGTTAAAGTGGCAGACTCTTCATCACTTCTGGGTTGCTTAGTTGCTGGTGCCATGGGGTATACCTGCTTGTTCGTTTTCTCTGCCATTTTCTTCTCTTGGAACAGTGAATAAAAAAGCTTCTTCTGTTTCTTTACGTTCTTGCTAGTTCCTTTTCTGAGAGAGGACTTTATGCTAATGGCAATAGATTAGGTGGTTATAATGCAACTAGGTTCTTGCTACTTTCTCAAAAAAAAAAGGTTCTTGCTAGTGCTCGGACAATTTTTCTGATTGAGTGAATTAATAATGCAACTAGAGCTTCCTGGAAAATGTGGCAAACGCGCCTCAGTGTGCGATTGATGACTTTTGGTTAGTTCTAGTCTTCTAGTTCTTGTCACCCACCTATTGGTGGTGTAGATTTTTTTTGTGAAAGTTCAAATAGTGTGTAAAATACTAATGAATGTTTAGACCCTCAATTTAAATATAACCAACACAAGCTTATACTCAAACAATAAATGTGCGGAATAATAAGTACAAGCAAAAACCGAATCACATAAACAACTCTACACTATAATTAATCACAACACAACATCAATTAAAAGGCAAGAGTAAGGGTTAAAGAGATAACACCAGCACGTGTTATCAAAGTGGAAACCGAAGAATTCGGCGAAAAACCTCTCTGCTGCCCTCCAAGCGGTAAAATGATCTACTAAAGAGTAAAGTTGGGATACACGAATAGCAGTAGACCCTCCAAACCTAATCTACCCAATGCACTTAAGCCCTCCAAGCTTCTTGCTCCAACAAGGTTAAGCATAACCGTGTCTTCTTTAGTTTTTCAAATCCCACAATAAGCCCATTGCATCAACCAAATGAATTGATCATCTCCAAACTGCTTCCCAAGCACCAAAATACCTCCTCACTGATATGAGTATGGTGAGATAAGGATTTGACAAATGAACCTCTCAAGAATATGTCAATAAAGAGGGTGAGAGTAGAGGAATTTGGAGAATCAAAAGTCTAAGATTGTGGATGAGTCAATCTTGGTTTTCTTTAGGGTTTTTCTCTCTAAATTCGTTTTGGAACCTCTCTACATTTCGTGGTTATAAGGATATTTATAGTAGTATGCGTGAGGAATGTAAAAGGTCATTTTTCTGCAAAACAGAGCATTCTGGCAACTCACTCTCGTGACTGGAACGAGTCGCGAGTTAACTGTCAGGCCAGACTATACTTTTTGTCCTGTAGTGCTTCAACTGTCGTGACCCTTCAACTTCCTGCATACTTCACATGTGTGGCATTTTGGCGAGTTGCCAGTCGCGAGAATCCTCCAATGCACACGCACTTGAATTTCTTCATACTCTCTCACACACAACCCTTACATAATTCATACCTAAATATAGTGTATCTAATTACTAAATTACAAGCAAATTTGGCAAGGAATAAAGCCAACACATGGTTGAATAAATTCAACCTTACATCTTGATAAGATTTGTGTATTTAATCTTTAAATAATGTTATGTCCACAATATTTTCATAACTATTTCGCAACAATTACTTTTATTGCTTCTCATTTGGACTAGATTACTTTTTACCTACCATTAAAAACTTGTCACCACATTTCTAAAGCACCGCTATATAGTCTAGAAAGTGCCGGTATATATCCAAATGGGCTATCTCGGCGTTTTTAATGTCGGCGCTTTCAACCGCTGGCCAATAAGTGTGATAATAGCCCAGGGTGAGCTACATCCAAGGTTGTCAAAATCAAGATTCTACGTAGGATCGTGGGAGGGAGGTGGCATCCTGGATCATAAGATCTTACATTATTTGAGAAAAAAAAAAACACATTGCTATGTTAAATAATCACATAAATTATACATTCATTCATAAAAAAACCAAAAATGTGCATCCATTTGATGTAATTACCATACGTCACTACATTCATTTGTAAACATCATTTAAAGAGACAAAAAATCTCAAAACGTGACACCATTAGGATGTTATTTTTCATTTGAGTCCAACTGAGCCTTCTGTCAACTTAAAGAAGATTATAAGAAATTAGGATTGTTTGGGATCGTCAGAATTATACGATCCTACTGATCCCAAATGATCGCAAAGATCCTTGAAAGATACGGATTGTTTTGGGCAGATGGGACAGAAAATCGTAGGATCGTAAGATCTAGATCAGGATTTTAACAACCATGGCTACACCAATAGTTTGAAAAATGTCGGTTTAGGTCCTAGTGGTTTTGTAACCCTATAGCGGAGCTTTTTAGAAACTGAAAACCGTTGTAGTAGGTTGAACCTATACCAATGGTTTTAAACCACCGCTATAGGCATTTTTATATTTTTCTAATATAGCTTTTAGCAATGGTTTTACAACCCTATACAGATGCTTTTTAGAAATTGAAAATCACCGTAGTAGGTTAAACCTATACCAGCAGTTTTAAACCGCCACTATAAGCATTTTTATATTTTTCTAATATAGCCTTTAGTGGCGGTTTCAAAACCGCTACTATAGGTCTTTTTCTTTTTCTTTTTTCCCTAGGCACATAAATTTTCTCTGTTTTTTGCTTTCACAACCTGTTTATAGCTAAACAAAATAACATGCTAAATACACGAGTTGATCTAGTTTAAACTATAATTTTTTATGTACGCAATATACATTACCAAATTAAGGTTAGGATACCAAAATAAAAGTTTTTACTATAATAACAGTTATGCCCAAAAGAATACATTCCAAATGTCTAGAATGTTATAATAAAGTTTCCAACTTTAATATATATCAACGTTTGAAACTTTAAAATATAATATTGAGTAGAACAAAAAAAACCAAAAAAACCCATCAGCTACATATTTCCTAATGCAGATCCCCCTGATGATAAATTTACAGCAACTGGAGAATGGTCATCCGCATTATCACCATCCTGAAATATAATAAACCCACAACAATAAGTTTATTTAACAACAATGTTACTAAAGAATAACACAATAAGACTAATCCATTACCACTTGAATTCAGGAATTGTTTAACTCCATCAACATATTCTTGGGAATTCCTCCTCTTGTCCATCAAACTCTTATTCTTGCTATAATAATATAAGCTTAATAATTGCACCACATTAGCTAGCTAAATATTATTAAAAGTATTCTATAGTGTTAGAAATAATGGCTATATGATAAAACTTATCATTTTTTACCATTTTTTTTTTTTACAATTACTAATTTATCATATTGCATTAAAATGAAGTTGTCAGTTTTAAGATTAACAAACGTTATTTTAAGAACAGTTAGTATCGTCAAACCTTGTAAAAAAAAAATCTATTACCAATTGTGTTATCTCTATACAATCTCCCGTTTAATTAGAATGCAATTTCCATCTATATTTTAGTACTAATTTAATAGTGAAACCCACAATTGCAAAACAGTGAAACACACAACTTTAACCAAAATTAAACAAAAAAAAACCCACACAATCAACTAACAGTGAAACAAATATATACACATAATCCAAACCAAACTTCAACCAAAATAAAAACTAAAACATCACAAATTTAACTAAAAATATATACACTAATTTAACTACAAAATAGAAAAGAGAGGGAGAGAGACTTACCTAGCTTTGGGTAGAAACTTAGGTTTTGGGTAGTATTTTTGGAATTGAGATTTTGGAGGAGAGGGGGTCAAATTTGAGTAAGAAAAGAGGAGGAGGGAAGTGGGTTAAGGGGAAGTGGCCATGGTGGTGGGGAAAGGGAGACCCAAAAGGGTGTGGAGGAGATGGGTGAAGTAGAAGGAGAAAGGGAAATGGGGGAAAGGAAGAAGACCTACCATGTCTACATCCATGTTGTGTTGAGTATCGTTTCAAGCTTAGTGAGGTTTTTTTTTTTTTTTTTTTTTTTTCTAAAATAATTTTATTAGATTTTATCTACAACTAAAGCTGATTTGAAGTTTATAAAAGTCCGAAAATTGCAGTTACATCCATGTTGTGTTGTGTATTATTTCAAGCTTTGTGAGTTTTTTTAATTTTTTTATTATATATTATTTTATTAGATTTTAAGGTAAAACTTAGATACATTCACTAACAATACTAATAAAATAATAAATACTAATTTTTATTATTATTATTTGTGGGGGGGACATGTGTCAGGCCCATCTTGGAGTTGGGCCGAGGACATGGGGTAGTTCACGTTGAAATCGTGACCAATGGGGTCTGCCGCTGATCTCAAATTGGAAAAGGGGGGAACAGTGCCATAGATTCACAAGGGCTCTTAAATCCTTGATTTGGTGGGTCCCAGACACGTGTGAGGGATTCCATCATAACAAAGGTCCCACTAACAAAAGGGTGTAAAAGGGAAGGAAGGTAAGAGGAATGGGGGTTGGAAAAACTAGAGAGTGAAAATACGAGAGGAGCGAGAGGTACACACTAGGGAACTAAGATTTCGGACAGAAAAGGGGCAGCTCGGTCAGAGGATTATATTCTCGGCCTAAGAAATTCAAACTTAGTGAACCACCTTGGAGGCCCAGTCCATCGTAACCAATAACTGCTCTTGGGACCTCCCAACGTGGGTTGAAAGCATCCCTAAAAGGAAACAAATAAATTTAGGGCCCAAGCCCAAATTCAAAGTTTTTGGGGCTTGGTCGTGACAATTGGCGTCGTCTGTAGGAAAACCCACCAAGCTAAAGGTCGTCTGGGAGTGGTGGTGGTCAGGAATCAATGGATGAGCAACATGCAAATGAAGGATTGGTGGGAGCTAGTGGAAACCAGTCCAGGGGCTCCTCTCAGGCTCTACGGTAGGTGGAACAAGAGCGAATGAGGGAGCGTCGCGGCCATGAGGGGCATGGAACTTAAGACGATTTGCATGCAGCTTCATCCTAGGGAGAGAAGACAGTCTCATAGGAGCCCGAGGGTTCTTATCATTATGATCGAAACCGCGAACTGGAGAGTTTGCGCCGACAAGTTAAAGAATTAGAGCTGGAGGCTCAGTGAAGGCACCGAATGAGGACCCCTAAAAGGTCATTCTATTACCAGGATTTGAACAGTAGTCATACCGAAGGATCTCACCAAAGCCGCTATCGGAGATTAAGGGAACTAAGATTTCGGAAAGAAAGGGGGCAACTCGGTCAGAGGATTATATTCTCGACTAGAACTTAACATCAAACTTAGTGAACCACCTTGGAGGTCCAGCCAATCATAACCAACAACTGCTTTTACGACCTCCCATCGTGGGCTGAAAGCGTCCCCAAAAGGAAATTAAAAAAAAAAAAAAAAAATTTGAGGGCCCAAGCCCAAATTCAGGGTTTTTGGGGCTTGGTAATGACAATATTATTGTTATGATTATTAAAAATTATTGTTACTATGATTATTTTAAAAATTATTATTATTAATAGAAAGGTGAAACCATATGTATGAGAGAAATTATATTTTATATATAGTCTCTTTTGGTAATTTCTACCTCAAATCGCAATTTTGAGATATGTTAGCCAAAAACTCAACTTTTTTTAAAAAGCACTTTTTAACAATTTTTACCTAACACTCTTCTTTTAGAAAAAAAAAAAAACTCAATTTCGTATCACACTTTTAAAAACGTAATTTTTTCAAATAGCACAATTACAAAAAGCTAAACCAAATCCACCCTTTAGCTTCTAGAGGAAAACGTTTGGTTCCATTAATTTATTAACAATTGCCCTAAGAACACTCGTTAACATGACCTAATTACTAATGAGATATATGTTTTTTGGATGTGGCCAGAGGATAGGGCAATGAAGTCCCAAGTCATCAAATTCCACAAGTACCAAAAATGAGGTAAAAGTAAGTCCACGACCGACTAGTTACAATTTGAGGTGTATTGCGACAATTTTAAGATTTTCCTATTTGAAGTTAATTACACTTTACCCCTATTCACAATGTCGCCCTTCAACTATTGGAAATAAATAAATAGTCTCATGTCATCCAATTTGAAGCATATTGCGACAATTTTGAAGTATAGCTTATTTTTTATTTAAAATCCATTATAATTTTTTGAAGTTAATTGCACTTTTCCCCTCTTAATTTTTGGGTCATTGACAGTGACTCCCTTCAAATATTGGAAACAAGTAGATAAGCCCATGTCATCCACTTTTCCGTTAAGACCCAACGAAATCTTTTGGTTTCCTTTACATTTCAAACCAAAATGACTAAAATACCATCCTTTTAGTTGAGGGTAATTAAGAAGTGGAAAATGTAATTAACCATTATTTTTTACATTAGGCTCAAGTGTCTATGAGTGTTGGCAACATATATCCATAACATGTCCAAACTATGTATTAAGATGTAAGCATTTGAGTCTCTCAAATTGTGATTAAACATCTCTATTGAAGACAGGAAAGACTGCTCAGAAAGCTATTGATTCTGTTGCCTTGATTGCTAGCTTGATTGATCTAGCTTCATTAAAGCTCAATACATTATACATAGCTTAACTCCAGTTAACCAATCGACCTGCTAAAATCCAGTTTTACATGTTTTGCCCAAGCCTTGGAAATTGTGTCATAGTCGCTCGGATCAAATATGAAAGGCCGATATTACAAATGCTAGAGCTAGTTTAGACCCCCAATTTCTAATTACAGCTTAATTAATTTTATACTTCACACATTTAATGGGGAATATACGTGATTAGCAAATTAATCAATCAAAGCATTCAACAATTGCATGGATGAACATATAAGGGCAAGGCAAATATGTAAAGGGCAGTAGCGAAAAGGATAGCAAACCCAAGATCACACGCAATGTGTTATCGAAGAGGAAAATCGAAGAACTCGGCATAGAAACCTCTCCGAGGCATTCCAAGCCGAAATGATCTACTAGTGAATAATTTGGAGTACAAGAATACCAAAAAGACCCACCAAGCCTAATTTACCCAAAGTACTTGAGCCCTCCAAGCTCCAGCTACCAACGGACTTCACTGAGTCATGTCTTCGCTAGCTTCCTAGATCCCGCAATACCACCCGATTTCACTGCAAGCCTCACCAGTTTATTTTGGCAAAGACCCAATGCTTTCCAAACTCCAAAACACTCTCTACACTCTGCATGGGTGTGAGTTGTGTTTGGGTACAATCTTCTCTCAAGATATGACAATAGAAAGGGGGTGGAGAAGAGATTACAAGGATTTCTTGTGCAATCTTCACCAACTTCGTACTGATCTCATTACCATTAAATCCCACAAAATACAAGGAAATAAATTAATGAAAGTACAATACTTTTTGTCATGGAATACAGCCAACATAAATATTATGTAAAAATCATAACTTTACAATATAAAAGGCTTGCCTAAGTCATTGTGTCCTTAGAGAGGACGCAAAGAATTAAGGAGATATTGCTTCGACTTATGTGTGCCAAGGATTTTGTACCGAGTGTCATCATCAACATCAAATTGAAGAACATTATGGTGTTCCAAGTGAGATTGTTGCAATAACCTATTTCAATCAAGTTGTGTGGTCGGTCACGTGAGCAAGTTATACTGTAGGCAACAATGTGAGGATCAATATACTCTTTTATTGTAAACATGCATTCCACTTAGTGAATTATTCCATTGGGAGGTGCTTGGTAAACCCCTCAAAAGGTTTTCCCATTAGGGGTTTCCCTTCGTAACCATATCGCACATGTTTTTTTATTTTCAGCTGCAGTTAATATTTGCAATATGGTTGTGCCCATTACTTCTTAACTAGTATCCATTGCATAACTAATTTAAATAATCAAGTTGTTGAATTTCGATTAAAAGAAGTCAACTAGAGTCTAGATTTTTCCTAACACTTTAACTTACGGAAAAAAAAAGTAAATAACCCTTATTTTCATATTAATCTGAAACACCCCTCACACTCATCGTGGACAAATATTGTAGACTCGAACGACGCGAAATTGAACCAGATAAGCATAAATTGATGGTATGGATTTTGATGGTTTTGTTTTGGATTTCAGTTTGATGGATTCACCATTTGTTTTGGTTGATTGATTTTGGGGTTTCAAAATATTGAGATTTCAAATTTAGGATTTAGCGTTATAGTATAGTAGGTGTTTGTGAAAAATGTCAAACCAAATTTTAGTAGTATATTGATAGATAGTGGTTTGTTTTGTAAGTGTGAAAATGCCATATTCAATTAACAAAAGTAAAAACGATAAAGAAAAAAGGAGTAATTTTTTAATGCTTTGGGAGTTCAATGACATAATTCATCTCTTATTATATAACAATAAATGTACTAATTAAATTTATTGTGGATCTACCTCCCCTTTGGAACTAGAGATTTTATAAGGTTCATATATATTCTAAAAGTCCTAATCAATTTCCGATTTTGTGTAATTTGGTTTGCTTTTATTGTTATAGTAGGGAGTATATAGAACTGTATATATCATTTCATAAGAAAAAATATTCTCACATAGTAATTCTTCGTCAATACAAGTATTCCCAATAATGAAAACAAACAATTAAAAATCCATCAAAAGAATAGAATTTAAAGGAATGAAGCTAAACAAAACAGTTTTTTATGTTTAGTCGCAAATCATAGATTGGACCGGCTTTGTTGACAAATCAATGGTCATGGTGAAGTTCATTTCAGTGGATTTCTTCTTATTCATCACAAACATCAATTCCACTTTCCCACTAAGCGTGGCCTGGCTGTTCAGAGTTAACACCCTAGCACCTAACTCACTTCCAAGACCGGTAGCGGTAGGCAAGGCATTGGAATTCACATTAACTGTGACAGTAACTTTTTTGGTAGAACGCAGCCCAGCCTTACCTTTAGGAATAATGACTTGCCCTACTGGTACACCCTCGTACATGAACGTGGCAATGGTGCTATCAAATTTGTAGGGAAAAAAGTTTGTGTTCTTAACCCCAATTTGGGTTGTAAAGCTCAAGTCAAAGGAAGGTGATTCTCGGGTTCCAGTGTTGAAGTTCTGGAACGTGACATCAATGCCCAACCTGACCTTAGGGGTCCTAACACGCATCACAGTGAGTGCAAACACCAAGATGACAATGGTCTGAAACACAGCAAAAGCAGCAATATATATGGCCAACTTGATCATTTTCTTTTGCCTGAGCTCCTCAGAAGTCTGAGTACAAGACTCTTGTAGAATATGGCTTGAATTAAGAGTTCGACTTCTTGTTGGATTTGGATAATAAAGGAATTTTATTCCTTTTGGGTTATTGTTATTTGAAGTTATCAAGCTCTATTAGAAGTCTTATCTACTACTTGATTTGGAATTCCTTTTGGAATAGGAGTGATTCTTGATGATGCCAAAAATCGTCAGTGAGCTGCACAGCCTTCACGAGCTCTAGACAGAACTTGCGAAACAGAAATAAAGAAGACCTTGCAGAGAGTACCAATGTGGTACCGGCCAAATACCCTCCAAATGTTAAGTTAGAGAGAATTTCTACAACTTTACAGTGCCAGAGCTGGGAAAATTACGCGTACCTTGATTTGTGAGGGTTTTGGGGGTTTTTATAGTAGTGTAGAGCCAACCTTAATTTCTTGGTGGAGAAGGTATTTCCTTGTTGGGAAGATCTTCGTTAATATTCGCACAAGACATTTCCATACCAAAATCCTTTGAGACAACCCATGCCACATGGGTGCCATGTAGATGCCATAAGGATGACATGTGGCTTCAACAGACCATCTCATTTTTATCCGTTTACTTAAAAGTGTCTATCCGTCTCCTTATCTTTCGTTAAGTCGCAGATCCGTCTACCAGTTTTGTTAGACCAACTGTACCGTCTCTTTTGGTTACCTCGTCTCTAAAGTCTAACTTCGTTAATTCAATCATTCTACCCAATGATTTACCCCTATCAACTGCCCCCCACTCCATAAGTCCATCGCTTGATATGCCAAACGGACACGTGGGGTGACGGTCTCAGCTAGTTCTTGGGAATCGTGTTTTGATTGACAGGGTGGTTGAGAGTCATAAATGCCGTGGGACACATGGTGAAATTTTAGTGGCCAGTTACTCGAATCAAAGCATCACTTCGTCTTCTGAGCCGTTTCCTCTATATATATGTCGCATTTCCCCTTCATTTGTACTCTTTGCAACCATTTCTTAGTGTCAGAATGCCACCGTCATCTACAAGAATTTAGTACTTCGTCACCTCAACGCGTCCGTTCACCACATTGCTTCCGTCTCTTTTCTGCATCGTACACTTGTAAGTGCACTCCATCCTATACTCATATATTTTATTTTCATTCTTTTTTAAGTATTATATGTCCGTCGCGCATATAGACCTATAATGTCTTAGGAGTTTACCTGTCACTTATAGGTATACAATCGAGTGTCTGCGAAGGAGTGGGCTACGATGAGGTGTACCCGTTAGGTCAGGACGACCCTAGTGCCTCTTATCCGGAAAGGGTCCCGTCTGCCAACTCATCTTCTGAGGAGGAAGAGGAGGATCGAACATGGATGGGTTAGAGAGTAGTACAAATGAAGACTCAGACGGCAAGAAGAACGTTGAATCTCCTATTAGATCCATCGTTGGCCCTGACGGCCTTAGGAAGTTCATTCTTACCCTCATGTGGACGATCAACGAATTTAACTCAACCATTAAAAGAAAATATTTTGACACCTTACGGGAAAGATACCAAATCCCCGATGACATCCCCATCCATCTACCCTTTAAGTTTGAAAAGTGCTATTACCATGGTGCTGATGACGTCGAGGTGTATGAGCAAATGTTCAAGGCGGGATTTAGAATGCCTTTGAGTGCTCTTCACCATCGCTTATTCCAATACCTAGGACTATCCGTCACATTGCTCCGAATGCTTGGAGGATCTTCCTTGGTGCAAAGGTGCTATATGGGGTTCTCACTAAAGGGAGACGTCAACTAACCGTGGGGGAGTTCTTCCATTGTTACCATCCCTCCAAGATTGTCAAGTCTAGGGGCATTTACAGCTTCTTGCCAAGGAAGCCGTCGCTTAGGCTAGTGTACGAGACTCCTGACTCAATAGGAGCTGGAAGAACTGGTACTTCTTCATCCAAGGGGACAACTGGATGTGCCATCCAAATGAACGGGAGAACATGCCCCTTGTTGATAGAACTTGGGGTATAATGCCTCCGTCTGGTAGGCTTCTGCTTGTTTAAATTTGCCCGTTTATTTATTTTGTTCATTTTACTTTTTAATCTAAATGTTTCTTATTGCAGTTCAGGACCGTCTAGAGGTTAACCTTGAGCAGTGGAGCTTTTTGGAAAGGATCTTCAAAATCTCCTTAAAAGAGAGGACGTGGCAGAAGCTCGTCACCTTAAACACCCTGCACTAGTACTCTGAAGGTCCCAAGCTTACAGCTATTGCCCGTCGTTACGATAAACAAGCACGCAAACGTGAGTTCGTCGCCTATTCCTTGTTTAACTTTGTTTACTTTTTTGGTAATTTCTGTCCAACTCTTTCTTTCCGTCCCCTCTAGTGCAGAAATTAAAGACGGTAAGAGGAGGGCCTACATTCGTCAGCAAGCCACCGCGCAGGTGAAGAAGAAGCAAAAAGAGGGCGTGCCCCCTATGGGAACGGGTCCATTAAAGCCGTTCATTACAAGAAAGACGACGGACAAAGATAACCGTCCCACCAAAAAGCCAAAGGTGGTGACTGGTTCAACCGTTGGGGAGACGCCTCTGACAACCAAGCTGCCTCCTCCTTCCCGTCCTGGGAAATGGAAAGGCTTGATGACGGCCCAAGGTCCCGTCTTTAAGAAGCACCAGTCCTTCTCCGCGAGGATTCATGGTACACCATCGGGCAGCTCTCGTCCATCATCAAGGATGATGATTATGAGGACATAGGCAACCATGCAACTGAGGCCATAGAGGAGACGAGCCTCTTCAGCTTGGCTCAGGTGTGTATCCGTCCTCTTTTTCTTCCGTCTCTCTTTTACCCTCAATCCTAACCTTGTGTTTTACTCTTGCAGGGGGTGCTAATAATGAAGGGGGACTGTTGCATGGCCCGAGAGACGCTGGTTGATCGTCTAAAGGAGAGGGCCGAGTCCGCGGAGACGAAGCGAAATGAGCTTAAAGCCTCGTGGGAAGTTCAGGTCAAAAAACTTGACGTGACAAGGAAGGCCTTAGAAGATTCGGAGGCTCAGACTGAGGCGCTGAAGAAGGTACTCAAAGATAAGGAAGGTGAGATCTCCTTGTTAAGGAAGCAAGTCCATCAAGCCAAGGAGGGCGGGAAGACGGAGTTTCGCAACTCCGACAGTTTCCTCTCTGAACTTGATGGCTGCTACGCTGACGGCTTCAATGAGTGCCTTCATCAGGTCAAGGCTCTCTTTCCCGACTTGGATGTGTCTCGGGTCTCCTTGGATGACGTAGCCCAAACCCCAGCCAGGTCCGTCGAGTCTGGAGACACCGACGAGCTATTTGAAGGTGATCCCACTCCCGACGTTCATGGTGACGGTGGGGCCGCTCCTTAAGAAGGACAAGCTCAATCTGTCGATGATGAAAGCCGTCCAGATGAGGAGGCCAAGCCAGTGGAGAAAGTAGTGGACAAGGAGGCCCCTATTGACCAACCATAGATTTTGAAGTTTTTATTATTGTCTGTTTTCTTTTTCCTCTTTTGTTGTTTCTATTGTAAAAATCTTTGGGAGAGCAATATTTATGCAATTTTTAACGCTGCCCACGGTTTTTGGGCTTTGGATGTATACATCTGCCTTCCATGGGCTTTTTATCCATTATCCTTTTTTATATATGTCGCTTTACTTGCTTGTTTGAACATGTTTCTGTCATTATATTCCAATGTCCGTGTAAAGGTTAGGTGGGATCAAACACACCTGCCCGTTCCCTTTAGGAATCAATCGTGTGTAGGATAATTTTCACTTGTTCGTTCTATGGACTTAGAGATGTTGGACCCTTTGTATCTTTTGTTCGTCTGTCCATAGACCTAGCAGTTTTGTGGACGTTGGCTTATATTCGTCCGTTGGGGGACTTATATCACGCATTGTTGTCCGTTCACCCTGTGGACTTAAAAACAAAATTTGAATGTCAATCGTACCCGTTCCTCAAAGGGGTTAAAAAGTTTGAAGGCATCCCTTGGGATGTATCCATCCACTTAAGGACTTTGTAAATTTCAAGACATCCCTTGGGATGTATCCGTCCACTAATGGAATTTAACAAATTGCAAGACATCCATTGGATGCACCCGTCCATTCATGGACTTGTATAAATTTTAAGGCATCCTTTGGGATGTATCCGTCCATTAATGGACTTGTATAAATTTTAAGGCATCCCTTGAGATGTATCGTCCATTAATGAACTTGTATAAATTTTAGTGCATCCCTTGGAATGTATCCGTCCACCTAAGGATTTGATCATAGACGTATAGAGATATATATATGCGCATGATATTTCTGAATAACTCCTTTTATTATGATAAACGCGTGCATAAGCAAAATTGTTTTGAAAAAATAAAAAGCTACCCCTTGGGCTAAACAGTACTTTAGATAATAAAAACAACTAGAATGAAATAAACTGGAAATGAGGAGTGGTCTGCATGCCGTCGTCTCCTAGTAGTATTTCTTTAGGTGCCCGGTGTTCCATGGATGCTGCAACTTTTGTCCATCGAGTGTCTCCAGGTGATAGGTGTCTTTCCTCTGCCATGAAGTGATTCTGTAGGGTCCTAGCTTCCCTTGGGAGGGATCTCTTGTAGCGCCCGTTACCTTCCTTAGGACGAGATCTCCAACTTGAAAGTCCCTATGTCTGACTTTGGAATTGTAGTGCTTGGCCATGAGGTCCTGGTATCGTGCTAACCTTTGTTCGGCTGTTGCTCTGACCTTGTCCACTAGGTCCAGCTGTAGGCGCATGGTTTCATCGTTCCTACTCTCATCATGGTTCTCCACCCTGTAGCTTGTGAGTTCGACCTCAACGGGGATAACGGCCTCGCTCCCGTATGCTAGTTGAAAAGGTGTTTCTCTTGTAGGTGTTCTGGCCGTCGTCCTGTACGCCCATAGTACACTTGGCAGCTCGTCTAGTCATATGCCCTTTACCCCCTCGAGCCGAGTCTTGATGATCTTGAGCAAGGATTGGTTCATAACCTCAACTTGTCCGTTGGCCTGAGGGTGGGCGAGTGAGGAGTAGTGATTCTTGATCTCCAATTATGAGCAAAAATCCCTAAACAACCCATTGTCGAACTGCTTTCCATTATTCCGAAACCAAGACTCTCGGGATCTCGTACCTGCAGATGATGTTTCTCCAGACAAAGCTTCGTACGTTTTTCTCCGTGATAGTGGTCAGGGCTTCAACTTCCACCCACTTGGTAAATTAATCTATACCGACCACTAAGAACTTTAGTTACCTTATTGCTATTGGGAATGGGCCCATGATGTCCAACCCCCATTAAGCAAAAGGCCACGAGGCCGTCATCGGAATGAGCTCTTCCGTTGGCTGTCTGATGATGTTGCTGAACCTCTAACACTTGTCGCAAGCTTTGACATAGGCTTGGGCATCCTTCTGGGGCACACCTTATTTAAATTCGTGAAGTCTACACACATCCTCCACTTTCCATTGGCTTTCTTGACCATCACCACGTTGGCCAGCCAGTTGGGGTACTACACTTCTCGTATGAACTCTGCTTCTTGCAATTTGTGAACTTCTTTCGCTATAGCCCTGTCTCGCTCTTGGGCGAACACTCGTTTCTTCTGTCGGATAAGGGGAAAAGAGGGTGATACATTCAACTTGTGAACCATGACCGAAGGGTCAATCCCGAGCATGTATTCGTGGCTCAAAGCATAGACATCCTGGTTCTTTCTTAGGAATACCGTAAGTGCTTGATGGACTGGTGGGCTAGCGAGGGTACCAATCCTGGTCGTTCGCTCAAGTTTGGAGTCATCGAAGAGTATCTCTTCTAACCCTTCAACGGGCTCTACAACCGTCCGTTGTTCTTCTATGGTCATGGTCTGTAAGTGGTCGTCCATCTCCAACATTGCTATGTAGCACTCGCGTGCTGCCACTTGGTCTCTATGTACCTCTCCTACTCTGTGCTTAGTGGGGAACTTGATTATCAGGTGATAGGTCGAAGTTACGGCCTTCCACGAATTGAGGGTAGGACGGCCTAATATGGCATTGTAAGCAAATGAACAGTGTGACCGCACCGAGGGGGTATACTCTCGTTCCTCTGAACCCAACGAGCGGTGTATTGGTTGGTACGAGCCATTCTTTCTCGGTCCTCATCTGCTGGAACGCTGGGTAATAGAGGATATCAGCAGAGCTTCCATTATCAAATAGGATTTGGTGAGTGTTGTAATCCCCTACCCTTATGCTAACAACGAGTACATCGTCGTGTGGGTGGTACAGACGTTGAACATCCTCCTCTGAGAACCCAATTATGGGGTTATCAACCCGTGCCATCTTTGGAACGAAACCCGTCAGTTGGACGTTTTGAACCATCCTTAGGTAAGTCTTACGTGCCTTTCTGGACAAACCGGAAGCTATGGTGCCCCCTACAATCATCTTTATGTCTCCTAGGGGTGGCTTGGGGCTCTCATTATCCTTTCTTGCAGCCTGCTCCTGTGGTGGGTCTGCCCTTTCCTTGCTGACGAATCGTTGTACATTTCCTTGTCTGATTAGGGCTTCAATCTGTTGCTTCAAGTCATAGCATTCAGACGTGTCGTGACCGTGATCCCAATGAAAATGAAAATACTTGTCTCTAGACCTCTTACTGGGATCTCCCTTCAACTTGCTAGGCCACGTCAAGGCCATGACGTCCTTGATTTGCATCAGGACCTGATCGAGCAGGGCAATCAGCGGGGTGAAGTTTTAGAACCTTCTAGTGGGGGGTTTAGAGCGCCTATCCTCCCGTCGGTCTCCGGTTCTAGTCGTCTTCCGTCCCCTGCCCTGACGTTCATTCTCTTGCCTTTCCCTCTTCTTGGGTTTCTCCTCTCGAGCTAGTAGCACGTCTTCTGCGTTCATGTACTTAATGGCTCGATAAAGCACATCTGACATAGTCTTTGGGTTGTTTTTGTATAAAGAGAACAAAAACTTCCCCTTCTGTAATCCATTGGTGAACGCAGCAACAAGTATCTTGTCATCAGCTTCGTCTATCGAGAGGGCTTCCTTGTTGAAGCGGGTTATGTTAAACCTCAGTGTCTCGTCCTCCCGTTGCTTGATGCTCATCAGGCACGCAGTGGACTTCTTATACTTGTGCCCCCCGATAAAGTGAGAGGCAAACTATGTGCTCAGCTCCTTGAAGGTACCGATGGAGTTGGGCGTCAATCTGCTAAACCATACCCTTGCGAGACCCTTCAGCATAGTTGAGAAGGCTCGGCACATGATTTCATCTGCCACACCTTGTAAATGCATAAGGATTTTGAATGACTCTAGGTGATCCAAGGCATCCTTAGACCCATCATAGGCTTCTATATACGGCATACGGAACTTTGGCGGAAGGGGGAACGAAGTGACGAGTGTAGTAAAGGGCGAGTGCATCCGGTGGACCAACTCGTCGAGGTCGTTTGACACCCGTTCCTTGAGGGCATTCATCATGAAGTCCATCCGTTCCTTCATCATCTACATCTCTGCAACCATGTATGGCGGTGCCATATCTACGACGGATGGACGACTGGTGTCTTGTTGCTCTTATCTGCTCGAGGCGTTGCTGCCTTCTGGTCCTTCTTGGTCCCTTCTTTCGGCGCTAGTACCCTCTTGCTCCTCCCCACAATTGTTGGGTCCCGCGTTCCTTTGGCGTAGTTATTCCTCTAGGTCATGGTTTTGCTTAGTAAGGCGTTCTACAGCCACAACAAGAGCCTGTACTTGTCTTTTAAGGGCAGTAGTGCGTGGTTTATCTCCGTTATTGTTGTTGGCTGCCATTGAGCGAGTGAGTACCATACAACTATTTGTCTGGGAAGTGGTAATATGGCTTGTTTACTCGTTCTCCCCACAGACGGCGCCAACTGATAATGTCAAAAATTGTCAGTGAGCTGCACAGTCCTCACGAGCTCTAAAAAGAACTTGCGAAACAAAAATAAAGAAGACCTTGCAGAGAGTACCAGTGTGGTACCGGCCAAATTCCCTCCAAATGTTAAGTTAGGGAGAATTTCCACAACTTTAGAGTGCTAGAGCTGGGAAAATTACGCATACCTTGATTTGTGAGGGTTTTGGGGTTTTTATAGTAGTATAGAGCTGACCTTAATTTCTTGGTGGAGAGGGTATTTCCTTGTAGGGAAGATCTTCATTAATATTCACAATTTATAGGATTATTTCCTTACAGGGATTCCTATAATTATGGTGGGGCGTGAAGCACAAGATATTTCCATACCAAAATCCTTGAAAACAACCCATGCCACATGGGTGCCATGTAGATGCCATAAGGGTGACACGTGGCTTCAACAGACCTTCTCCTTTTTATCCGTTCACTTAAAAGTGTCTGTCCGTCTCCTTATCTTTCCATTCGGGTCGCGGATTCGTCTACCAGTTTTGTTAGACCAACTGTACCATCTCTTCTGGTTACCTCGTCTCTAAAGTCTGACTCCGTTAATTCAATCCTTCTACCCTGGGATTTACCCCTATCAATTCTCTTTTTGTGTGTGGAAAAGAAGTCTAGTCTTTCTTGGTTTTGGATATACTAGCCGACTCAAGTCTCCTATATAAGCATAATGCTGCTATAGAAAATTAGAGAGAAAGAGATGAGAGGGTGTGAGAAAAAGTGGCTTTCTCTTGGTTTGGTTATTTGATATTTGTAGGTTGCAATTTGGAATAGTGAGAGAGGTTTGTTGCCGCATGGTTTTGGTTCTGCAGTTTGGTGATTTGCTCTCTCTTGGTGCGTTGCAACTTTTGGATTTAATTTGTGACTCTCTCTTTGGTTTGTGCGCAATTCGTATTTGGTATTTGTGAACCTATGGTTTTGTATTTGTGAGAGAGAGTTATTTGGGTGTATTTGAGATTTGGATTTGTGAGAGTGCCTCTACACCAATTTGTATTATCCCAAATTTGTTATAGTGAAATTTGTTTGACGTCGCCCGTGGATGTAAGCTATTGTCGAACCACGTAATTTTTGGTGTTTTGTGTCTATTTTCTTTTGGATTAATTTTCTTCGTTCCTATTGTTAGTTTGAAGGTCTTTCACAGCCTAAAATATTTTCACAATTAATCTTGGTAATTTGAGCTTCCGCTATTTTACAACAACTCTTTGTCACTTCTGGGTTGCTTAGTTGCTGGTGAGAAAGGGAACACCTGCTGGTTTGTTTTCTCAGCCATTTTCTTCTTTGGGAATAGTGAATAGAGAAGTTTTCTTTTGTTTGTTAATGCTAATTCTTCTCTGATAAAGGAGTTTAGGATGCTAGGATTTGTTTGTGGAAATGGAAGCAGAGTAGTGTGAGTTTGGATAGCACTGAATGCGCATTTCAGTGTGTTTGGCTTTTTTTGGGGTCCCACGGCACTGTTCATGGGACTACCAAACTCAGCAAAATGTGCATACCCATGCCTTTTTGAGTCACACAGCACTATTCACACCTTTAAAAATTATTTTGCTACAGTGTCTGTAATAAATTTTTAGTTTTTAGCAAATAAGCGGTATCCAAACAGACCTATAGTGTGAATTAATAATGCAGCTAACAAACGCGTCTTAGGGTAGTTGATTATTGAAGTCTTGATGATGGTCCCTCGTTTTTGAAAGAATCAATATTTTATTTAAAGGAAATGCTGCTATGAGTCCTTTTGCTTACAGTAACGGACTTTTTAAGGTTCTTTTAAGAGTATTTTATTAAGCTTCTAGAGGAAAACGTAGACTTTTGTGGCGTTTATCTCTTTCTTCTGTGGTAACATTTTTTTTTTTTTTTTAGTGATGGTTGGCCCCCTCACACACGGGTTGGCTAAAATAGCTTGAGCTTAACCCAGCCCGGCGCCCTATTCGGGGATATAATACAACCATAAGGGCCTCATTTTTTTTTAACCAAAAAAAAAAAAATTTTTTTTTTTTTTTTTGAGAGTAAATCAGTGAATATTAGTATTAACCAGCAAAACAAGTCAAAGGGACTCTACAATAAACTAGAGATGAACCCCTCAGAACAACTTTAACCAAGACAATTAACCAAAAAAAAAAAAAAAACTTTAACCAAGACAGACCCAAGCTAGATACCAAAAAATAGCACAATCAATCAGAGATTTAAAGCACAATCTTTCGGTCTTCTTCAAAATCTGCCCCTCAGTCCAGACAGAACCAGCATGAATAATTGCAATTGCTTTGCAGCCTGATGCTATAGACATTAGACAACAGGCCACCATGCCAGTTTACAAAATAGAAACTCTCAAGTCGTTACCTTTCAGACGAGTGATCCCCCAACTACCAAATCTTCCCATTATAAATAGCATCAAAGATGAGGCAAAGTTGCATTTCATAATCCCAGAGGAGATGGTCCCTGTCCTCAAGACAATTTATCCCAGAAGAAATCTGTTTGCGTATAATTGTGATGGGTGATCATACCCTAATATAGTGCACCCTCACTATTGCAATAACCCTCTCTTTAATGGATGGTGTTGCTTCACTAACGCAAATGAATTAATTAAACATTGTTTAATTGAACATATATATCTTTTAGATGAGACACATCTCTTTATCATGAGACAAGTCTATCACCGAAAGGTATGAGAGACTATAAATATCTGGCGTCTCATTTGTTTCAAGACAATTAATTTCTTTGTGTAGGTACGTTAGTGATCACCACCTTAACAGGATTGTCATCATATTAGGGACCAACAAATCCCCCGAGTATGTAGCTCCATTTAGCCTTGTAATCTCTTGTTGTCAGCCTATTTTTTATGGCTAACCACCCTATGAAAGCATTGCTTGGGTATGATCAATTGAACCAGAGTAGTTTCCCCCAATCCATCACATGAGATTTCTCTCTAAGCTCACGTGGCTGCACCGTGTCCACTTTGGCTGGAAAATTACTTATAGCATCATATACGACCTTAAACCCATATTTTGGAATTAAGGGACTAGCGAGATGCCTGTGGTCATGCCGAAGAAATATGTTCTTTCCATCACCCAATTTAAATTTAAATCAAATTATGAATTCACGATTTTCTCCGAGATCAGCTGAACACTTAGAAAAACAAATTAAAAAATAAGATAAAGATAAAGAAATTAACAGAATGAGATAATGTGAGGAATGATGGAGCACCTCTTGAAATCCTTGTGGAACTAAGAATTGCCAGTCAGATCTTAAAACCATAGACTGTTAGCGGCTAAAAAATTCAAGCAATGTTATGTTTTTGGAATTGTATTTTGGCAGGAATTTTTTTCTTTATTTTATGTGGGATTGTAAGCACGGAAGCAGAGAATATGACTAAGGGTCCGTTTGGATAGAACTTATTTTGTTGAAACTGAAAACTGAAAACTAAAAATACTGTAGCAAAATAATTTTTAAATGTGTGAATAGTACCGTAGGACCCATTTTTAATGAAACAGTTGATAAAAACTGAAATTTGTGGGTTAAAATAGTCAAAAGTTGCAGTTATTGTTCATGAACAGTGCATGAACAGTAGCCGTTGTCCCCTGAAATGAGTGCTGTAGGAAAAAAAAAAAAAAAAAAAAAAAAAAAAAAAGGGTGAAAACACAGGAAACGCAAACGCACAAACGCAACGCGTATCCAAACCTCCTCTAAGTGAGGAGTCTATTTATATATGTTGGGTAACTATTGTTAAATTGGATTAGAACTTGTATATTTGTTATTTGACGTGACTTATTCAATACCTATAGATTTCCTACTTGTGCAGTGTCTTACATCCTTTTGAAAATGGGACAAAATGAGAGGAAATTTAATGGAAGGGGAGCCGGACCCTACTTGTGGAGCACTAAAGATTAGTGGAACGAGGAAAAAAAAAATCCTAATTTTCCATTTCATCATAATAAACTACTTGCCGTTTAGGATCCGGATGGTTGGAGTGATAAAAAAGTAGGAGAATAGAAAATAGTGGGAGGATGGAAAATTTGGAGGATAGAAAAGATGTAGTTTTCTCTTATTTGTGTTTAGTTAGAAAAATGAAAATGTGGAGGGATGAAAAACTCTTTTATTTGATTACGGAAAAAAGTAGGAAGATAGAAAATAGAATTTGTATAAATTTACTCTCATGTTCCTATTAGATTAAAAAAATCATGCATTATATTTGTATTAAAAAATTGTATATAGATAACTTCATTATTTAAAGAAAAAAAAAAGATGAGCAGAAGAACCCAAAACAAATGAGAAAAAAAAAGGATGAACCAAAAAAAACACAAAATACAGGCATATACGCCCAGGTAGCACCCCCCCCCCTTAGGAAGACAAGCACTGACGACATGATACCAAAACAACAAAAGACAAAAGTTCAATATATAAATAAATAAAAATAAAGACAAAGACAAACGCGTATAACAGTAAACAACAAAGACAAACATTTCTATAAAAAAATTTTAAAAGACAAAAACAAACTGTGCACATTATACAATAAACTAAGAAGTTTGAGACGTCGGCATTTTTATCCAAATAGCTCTTTTTTTTCCTTTTTTTTTCTTCCCAATATGAGGAGATTGTATTTTAGTGGGGCAGGAGAGAACTCCACCTAAATCACTCCTTTTTTCCACCCTCCACCACATAACCACAGAGGTACTATTTTCCATCTACCATTTTTCATCCTCCTTATAATTACTCTAACCAAACGAAGCCTTAGTTTAGTTATTATGTTCAAAGCAGAACTTGATCTGGTGTAGTCTTTGGATTAATAGGTCATTGGTTCAATCAACGGGTCACTAGTGGAGAGAACAAAAGAATTCACATAAACCTGTACCTGTTTTCTAAGTTCTAATCCCTTGCCATTTGCCGAAGTCAACAACAACGTCGGAGTCTAAGACAAAGAAATCCAACAAGGCTAAGCCTAATCTTGAAGAGATAGTATGCGTTAGTGATGAGCTTGTGACGTCAACCTCACTTGAAATAGAGCTAGACCGTCTCATATCTACTACTTGACATGCTGTCCCTTGATGAGAGTTTCGCATCCCCATTTTTACCGCTGTTGCTATTGAGGAGCTAGCTGATGAAAATTATTTTAACTGAATACTACTTTTAATTATGACTGTTATTAAAATCAATTTTTTTTTCTTTTCCTATTAAAAAAATTTAAAAAATATTTTAGAGCATCCATGAACAAAATCCTATAATTATATTAAATTCTTTCTTTTTGTCTTTGATTTTTCAATGTTGGTGCGTTAATTATATTCGTAGAGTACAAGGCCACCATTCCAATATGTGAGCCCGTGTATGTGTGCGAGTGATAGAGAGGGATTATTCAGCAAAAAAATAAAAAATAAAAATAAAAAATAAAAAATAAAAAAATGATAGAGAGGGATTAAGCTGTCGGTTGTTTTTCAGGTGTGGGAAACAGAATCTCAGATTCTCTGCCTACCTTTTTATTGTCCCTTACCAAATTTAACATTCATGTGAGCTATGAGCATCCGCAGCCCAAATGATATATTGTATATGTTGATGTATTTTACCATCACAGCCTTAAAATGTTGCTCCAGCCCAACTTGCAAAATGTGCCAATTGTAAAAATTTTACAATATTGCTACAGTTCTATCCTATTTCTAAGATGGTACTGTAGCAAGATTGTATAATTAAAATTATTATTATATTATCTCTGATTCTTCTCTCTCTTCCTTTTTCATTCTTTCATTTCCCTCTCTCTCTTGTCTTCTTCTCTCTTGTTTGTTCTCTCCTCATCAAACCCAAAACCATGGTGGACATGAACGCCATTACCAAGCCACCATGGCCGAACCCACTTTCACAAGCCCCACCGCAAGCCACCGTCAAGGCCACCACAAGCCACCTGACCAAGCCTCTCTCTTCTCTCTCATCCCCTCTCTCTCTCGCCATCACTGCCAACGCCAAGCTTCTCGTCTTCTCCGTGGATCGTGGTGGATCGTCTTCTTTGAGTTCTGGGTTGGGGTTTTTTTTGTTTTTTTTTTTTTTGTTGCTGTGACCGGTGCTTAAAGAAATTGGGTATGGCATTTTTGCTATTGGTTTGATTTGATTTTGGGATGGATTTTTTTTTGTGGGTTCATGGTGCTAGAGTTGGGGGTTGCCGTGGTTTGGTTCGATTTTGATTTTGTGGGTTGCCGGAGTTTGTGGCTAGGGTTTCTGGGGTTTCAAGAAAACAACAGTTTGGGTATGTTCTTCATAGTGGTGGTGGTAGCAAGTGGTTGCAGAGGTGATTTGGGTTTTGGGTTCTTGTTTTTATTTGGATTTTGGGATATATTATTTTATTGTGTAGAAATATTATTTTAATGTGTTGAATTGTAAAAAAGAAAGTTGGGATGCTGGAGTATTGTAAAATTGTATTGTATAATTGATAAAGTAACTTTTTGGGATGCTAAAGTAGAATAGGATAGCATTTTGGGCTGCGGATGCTCAAGAGATTACTCGCTATACTCTGATAGCCAAATTTGGTTTGTTTTTCATGGTGGTCTTGTACTTTACGAATATAGTACTGTATATATCATTCCATATACCAAAAAAAAAAAAAAAAAATTGTCAAATTTCAAATTTAATTTGGTTTGTTTTGCACCATTAATTTTGACAATATTATCATTATAACATCAAAAAAAGTAAATTAAAAACGATATTATTTTAAGAGGATTAACAACATTTTTCAAATGAGAATTGAATGAAAAGACTAAAATGACATCCTTAAAAGTTAACGGACTGAAAATAATAAAATTTAAAAATAGAAGAACTAAAATGAGAATTCGCCAAATTTAAATTTATAGACGGTAAATTTAAATTTTGCTAAAAATATATTCTAACTCTCACAGTAAATAAAGGTCAATACAAATATTTCCAAACAACTATAATAATAAGAAGAACAAAACAATTACAATACCATTCAAAGAGTAGAATTGAAAGAAATGAAATTAAACAGCTTCTATGTTTACTAGCAAATAATAGATTGGACCGCCTTCGCTGACAAATCAATAGTCATACTGCAGTTCATTTCGGCTGACTTTTTCTTCTTCATTACAAACATCAATTCCACTTTCCCACTAAGTTTGGCATGGCTGTTCAGAGTTAA